>SNQJ01S0050040.1:25645-36275 GCA_010110895.2 Picea sitchensis | reverse complement strand
AGGAAAGTGTTTAAAACATGTAAGGGGATCTAGGAACACCTAGGAGTAAATTTAGGAGCGACTCTAGGTGGGTGAGGGATTTGAGACAATTAATAAATTTAAAGAAAATATTTATTGGAGAAAAGAGGGGGATGGATGGCACTTGTGCGATGGAGAATATTTAGAATATTTTATTGAAACTTAATTTAAAATGTGAATTAGGAAAGTTGGTGGGTCTCAAAACTCTATAAAATAAAAGGTAGATGAGGAAGAAAGGTATGGGTTGATAGTGTAACATTATGCTGCTGGAATTGTGACTTGACTGATTTCTTGTGGGGAGTTGGGATTTTCTCAGCTCGAATAGGAGTGGTGGGAAGCTGGGAAGATAGCCATACCATCTGGATAATGTGTGGCCCCTTTGCGGCTCGGGGGGATAAGGGTGAAGCAGAGTACCCCTAGCGATTGGCTGGGAGGTACTGGTGAGGTCTCAACGGTTGGCGAGCGGGAGCGGCACAGAGCTCGAGTGCGGGATAGCGTCTTTCGATTGTTCACCGTCGGTCACAGGTACGCAAGTGTGTTGTTGGTTTAAGAATAAAAGAAAAATTTGTTAAATCTTGGTATATGATTCCCTTGATGACGAAAGTGGGGCTGTTGACTATCATCATTTCGAACCCTATGGTTTTTTCACCTATTCCACAGGATGGATCCACTTGAAAAATTGCCCATATTCCTCTCCCTCGAACAATCTAAACTTGCAAGGTTTTCCAATCCAAATCATAAATTTTCTTTTTAGTGGTGGATCTTATTTAGTTCCAGGGTTGTTTCTATCTCATATTTCCTAGATCATTGCCCCTAGTCGCATCTCTGTTATTAAAGTCAAATCCGTGGGGTTCCATGTTAGATCATTGTCTGCACTGCGTTTGTTGTATCTCGTGACAGATTTTCAACCAACAGTGGTCTGGTATTAAAAACAAATAATTATCAGCTCCATACTTCGTCATTTGTTGAACCAATTTCCTGGACTAATTTTGCATTGAATGCTTAAATTACACGATTAGTTACAGAGAATATAGGCGTCAGTTTAAATCGGCACTTCAAAAGGGCGAATCCTAAATTGCGTGTTGACAGTAGGGTTCTATTTTTGGATCTATCTGTTACCTCTGCCACTATTAAATTAGATCCGAAGGACCACTGAAACGATAAAAGTCTTACCGATTATCAACTCCCCTTGCCAGTAAAATATTGTTCTTCAATTCGTGAGTATACTGCAGGGATCTCCAGGGGTTCGATTTTCCCTTCTTCAACAATCTGTCCCGGATAAATTGTCATTTTGTATGAAGGTCAACTTGATCCTACAGTCAAAGTTTCAAATTTAATTGTTGATCTCGATTCATTTTAAAGCTCAGCATTCAGCTGTCATTTCATCTTTGGGGGGGACTCAATCCTAACCTCGTTTACTGTGAAACCTACGCCCTGGTTGTTGTACCTATGCCTGCACCTGCGGTTGCCCACTGTGAACATTTAAAATTTAATTCCTTTCACAAATTTTTGCTGGTGTGATATGCCTTATCACCTTTCCTTTGATTCGCCTACCAGAAACCCTTCCAGGTGCGCCTCTGCACAACGCCCCGCCTTACAATCTTCCACAGCGAACTGCTCATGAAGGATGGTGAACTTCTGGGATGAAGGAGAACGCGCCGAATGGATGCAGCACACAGCGCTGCCACCGAATTTCCTGCCACTTGTGTATGCCCTTAGTATACGCTTGAATCCTCACGATAGGGCTACAACCCGTTCAATACATTTTCTGCCTTTTAAAAGCTGCGTAAGGAGGGTGGCCGCGAGTTGAACACAGGTAGACTGTGTTATCTTTTTAAATAAAAATCAAACCGTTTAGTGACTTGGAAGTAACTGTTAAGTCTTGACAGAGTTCACTGGCCTAAGACCATGTAGATCGGCCCTTCCATAACAACAGTCTGCATGGAAGAGTTATGGACGCATTAAACCGACAGTTGGCATGGCAAATTTGCGATCGCATTAAATCCTGATGACTGTGCTACGGTAAACTCAGAAATTGCGTGTTAAACTAACCTGGAAGTTCGTGCCACCTTTGTCCTTCTTCGTTGATGTCCTTGTTCCCTGGACACTTTTAGCCTTGGCTGTCTTCGATGTTAGTGCTAAAACTTTGATTAGTGAAATATAATTGGAAAGGACAAAAGCAGAGCTTTTAAACTACAGCTAAAAACACTTATTACTCATGCTTAAATGGGGAAAGAACTTTTCTTTATGATCTTATACCCAAAAATAAAAATAATAAACTTTTCATTTCAAAGTATAACAATTTATATTTGAAGTCTTAATTATAGTTAAAACATAACTAACGAGTTCCAAGGACCTTGTCACTTTATCTTTCTATATGAAGCTAAAATAATGCAAGATAATTACGAAAAACTAATATCATCACATTTATCCATCACATTCGTCATTCTAATCCAAATACACTCAACCATTTTAGATCAGGACAAATGATACACAAACAAAACAAAGAATATCAACTTATGCCCAATGTCACATGTACATACAGACATCCCGTAAAAAGTAATATGAAAGTAATTCTTGTAGGATCGGAAGGTAGACATGGTTACATGCAACCAAAATTAAGTGATCAGAATATCGAACCTAAATAGAGCGCTAAATCCCTAATGCTTTTATGGCTTCTGAAATGCTAAGGTAATGAACGGTTATCGCTAATGCAATAATTAGGAAATGTCAGTTTTCAATGTGATTATTGTTGTGGAATGTTAATGCCAAGTGTAATGTTACGGTTAAATTATTTTCATATAGTAGTACTATAAAATGAAATGTTATTAAGATTCATTTGTTGGCAACATACTAGAGGTAAGATCACTAATATTTGTTGCAGCATCATTTGACAAGAATGTAATATGTTGGAACGTGATGAAAAGTAATGTAATGTAATGCTATGGTAACATAGCATAATGTTTCATGTTAATACCAATTTTCAGGGTAAGGTGAATGTTAATATGTTCATCAGTTGTGGTGATGATGTCACAATATAGCGTAATGTTTCATGTTAATACTAATTTTCAGGGTAAGGTGAGTATTAATATGTTCATCAGTTGTGGTGATGATGTCGCAGTTTAGGTATTAAGGTTAGCACATAAATGCAATGTGATTTTTATTAATGCCAGTCTTTGTAACATAAAAGGTACTATGGGTATGATTTCATGTTGTTTCTATTATCATCCTTACTGTTAGTAATAGCTTGCGATTGTAATGTCTTGAACCAAGTATATTAAGATTTCATGACTTAATATTGGGAATTTGAGATCAAATGGGATTACCTTATGCTGAATGTACTCGTTGATTCATGAAATTTAACTGGAGTAAATGGTCGGTAATTAATCACAGTGGAGTCATAGACGATGCCTTGTCTTAATATTAGTTGGTCGTTGTCTAAGTCCTTTGTCTTGCGCCTTCCGTAGAAGACTTGGTTTCTCATTTAATTATTGTTGTGCTTGATTGTAATAAATTCGTTGCTTGGTCTGCTTGTGTCGGGCGGGATGTAGACACCTCCATGTTCCTCAGAACAGTCGCCATCCCTGAGACCTTAAATGGTTAAAATCGATGGGAACCTGGGCTTGAGCGTTGCTTATGTGTCTTGGAGGTCCTAACCATTGCAGGGTAGGACGGGTGAGCAGTCAGTCTTACTTATTGTCGTTTGATCGTCGTTAAATACATGCAGTTGCCTATTGTACGTCATATGTCATCTTGTTGTGTTCGTCATGGTTGCATCTTGTTAGACGTCAGGTGGCGACGTAGAGTCAAGTGTGTTTGTTCCTTTTTACATGCGCGCACACACCTTAAACAAAAAAAAACAAAAAAAAATGCACCTGTGAAAGAGTTGTTGTCGTAACGAGGAGGTTCGTTACAGATATCCCCATCACATGTGAGTTGATATATTGTTCCTACCTTGTATTTTTTATGTGTTTAATGTGTTTATGAAATTCATTCATAATGATCACTATATAGTTCAAACTGGCTTTCATCCAAACATCTAGTTAAGTACAATTTCCATAGTCACTTCTTTAATTTTTCCCATGGACAAAGTAAGCAACATGTATTTCATTATATTAAACAGATCATCTAGTTTGTCTGTCTATATATGTGTTAGGATAAATAAAGTTATATGCGGTGGACAAGAAACAAATATATATATTTTTTGAAAATGTGTCCAGTGTCAAAGATTATTTGGTCTTCTTGTGTGACCTCTGTGTTTGCTAGTTTTTCCTATACATTTTCAGAGGTTGATCTACAATTTCTCTCTAGGAAGAGGGCATCTTTGTATAGCACCAACTGAGCATCTCAGTATAGTACCAACTGGTATATTTGCAACATGTCTATCCAGTTGATTGTTTTTATTTGGCAATGATAAAAAAATTCAAAGGTTTTTGTTTATGCGGATATTCTTGCATGAGATGTATTTACAAATTTGTTAACCCTTGAATCGGTTAGCACCAAAACGAAAACCTAAAAAGATGCCAATCCTACTGCATTTTTTATAGATGTGATACTCCTCTTTAATTTTTTCCTGGGGCGTGTATAGTTCAAATGTGGGACTTAGAGAATTTTCGTCGTAATGACTTGGAACAATACAAAACGATAGAAAATGTTTTGGTTTTTTTTTTAAATAAAGATTCCTGGAAAATAGGACCAGGAATCACACACATTAAACATTCAAATTAAATAAACACATTTTCCTAACATCCAGCATAGTTGCAGATAAAAAATTCTGAGCGCATAAAAATAAAAGAAGATGACCGATATGCATAAAGAGAACTAATTTTGCATTCCGAAAACAGGGTTACAAGGCACTGTCAAGATTGTTCCTAAAGTAGTTTCTTTGAAATTTATAAAAAAATAATAATGTTTCGTACATATTTCTGGAAATTTAAATGTGTTTTTCATATAGACTGGGATTGGGGCTCCCGCAGACCATAAAATAAATAAGTACAAGAAATAGGACTATAGAAAGAAGAAGCAGGCGATGATAGAGAGAAAGACCTGAAAAGAAGAAATTGGAAGTTTAAGCATATAGGGGCTTCCGCAGTGCAAGATATTAGATATTATTTTTGGGATTAACTGCGTGCTAAGTGGACTATTCAAATCATGAGAATTATTGGTCAGTTGCAACTAATACTTATGAATATGGGTCATATATTAATGACTTACACTACGCAGTTAATCCCGAAAATAATATCAAATTGGAATTTATCAGTCTTCGGTTAGACATTTATATTTAAAGAGGTGGAATAACTGGATTGATAAAGAAAGCAAGATGTGATCAGTGTAGAATTAATATGATTGTATCTATTTCTCCCTTTGCTATTTGCTTGATGATGCCTTTTTATTTCTCTCATCAACGGCCATTGGAATCACGCCAACCGCGTGTTTCCCTTCGTCGATAAGCTTGTTGATTTCCCTTTGGAGCCATTCTTCAATGTAGCTTCTCATGGGGGGCACGTTGATCTCATCCTGGATTTTTATGTTGAAAAGCTTGTTTTCTAATTCCCTTAGATCAATAGAAAGATTACGCAGAGCCTATTCAATTTATTCATTTTGTGCCGAATAGTCCACTAGCCATTTGTCCACGTCATATTGACCATATTCAAGGATGCCGTAAAACTTTTCTAAAGACAACCCCTTAAAAATATCAACTTGTTCATTGAAGTCTTGCTTGGTTAAGGACAAGGACTTGAGGATTAAGTTGGGGTCTTGGACCTCGTTGGTACTTCCGGCTAAGTCTATTTCGGTCATCTTTCTGAATAATTCTTCTTTCATTGATATGGCTTGTTCACATGATTGGACAATGAGATGTAGGTTATTATCTTTCTCTTTTCAACATGCTTTTAATTGTTTGATCCGGTTTGGGGAGGGGAGATATTCTTGTCTTATTCTCAGATATGACATGTTGGTGACATGGTTTCCAAAAGGGATGACCATATCTAGATAGAAACATTCTTCATTTTTTAAATCCACCTGTAAATGTTCGTGCAAAGAATGTGCCCTCATTCCAAGGGAAGCTATATTTTGTGATGTTTCCCAGGCTTGAGTAATTAGCTCCATTCTTTTCTTGATATTATTCTCCACATAGCCTCTGCATGATGTGAGGAATCTGGAGGATCCTTTTAACTTGGCTGGAGGGGTGGCATGCACGGTTATTGCTAAAGGACTGGCAAGCAATGGGATAGGAATCAAAGCTTCCTCCAATTCCTTGATTTGGTCCTTCAGTATGGCATTCTTCGCCTCAATGCCTCCAATGGAATCATCAAGAGCATCTTTGGTTGCTCTAGAATACGAAGGATTCATCTTCGTCAAAAATATCGGTCTCAACTATTTCCATTATGGGACTATGGTGGATCGTGTCCTCAGGTTGATCAACATTGTGGAATACATTATCCAGATCAGTCCCAAGTTCCATGTCTTCACTTTCAATTTCGGGCTCTTTCGCTTGCCCTACATTGTTTTTTCTCTTCTTCCTCACAGGAAGCTTCTGAGAACTATCAATTTTACCATGAGGAGGGTTCTTATCTCCTCCTCCGTTTGAAGAATTCTGGGTTTATTTCTTATTGGGGTGATCCATTGGAGCGATGCTCTCGGATGTCATACTCTTGGGAGTGCTAGTCGAGGATTGGACACTATTCTCACTGGGACCTTTTCCATGTTGTTTGTACAATTCAGTGGTGTTTTTCAATGTCTCTATGTTGCCATTGTCAGGAGCAGGAGTGTTTTCATCATTGTCTCTGTCTTCATTAAGGTGTGTATGGATAAAAGAGTTGTTGAAGAAAACTTCTAGTAAATGTTCTAGAAAAATCCCATTAGGGTCGAACCCTCTTAGCCTTTCAGCATATCTTAGGTTCAAGTTGTTTAAATGACCTACGAATTTGTCAATCTTGTTGACGTTCCTGAACACAAAGTCCCCGACTTTTCAAGGTAGAGGAATGAACTACTTCTTTCTCTTCTCATGGAAAAAATTCAACCAGTAGTTGTATTGCCTTGCTATTTTTGTAACAAACATTTTGTCCATAATGTGACATGGAAGGAAAGAAGGATTTTCCTTGGAGCCAAAAATCATTATTACACTGTAATTTTACATTTGTTCAAGTGTCCCCTTCCTGTCCAAAAACTTGGTTCCTAGTGAGACATCCGGAGAGCATCCTTTCCTAACAATAAATCTTTGAAAACTGAGACAAAGTCATTAAAAACCTCATAAAAACAATGGGAGGCCTTGTGCCTCCACAAGGCCTAGTACCAAAAGGTTACTGGGTCGAATTCATAGTTTAAATTCTTGGACGGAGATAGTTTTGGAAACAGAAAGCAATGCGCTATTGTGAAAACCAAGTAGGATGACATATAAAATTTATTCTCTTCTTTTAATCGTGACAATTGGAAACAAATTTCAGTGGAAATTAGCTTCCCCCAATAAAAAATGGCTTGTTCCTTGACTGTGAAATACAAAATATAAAGAACCATGCGGGAAATGCTTGTTGTGGATTCCTGTCTCGTTATTCTTGTAAATAGCTAGGCAATTTCCTGGAATGGATTTCTAAAATAACTAACCTGCAACTTTGTGATATCTTCAGGAACTATTGTTGGGTCTTCCAGGAACTCGGGTAAGAGGTCCAACCCGTTATCATTCTTTTTTAGGAACTTCTTGCAGTCTTCTCCTCTGAAGGTCAATTTTGGCTCCGACAGTCTTAACATCTTGCGGAAGACCTGAGGTCAAAAAGAAACGAGAGAGTGGTCCCGGAGTGGAATAATTCTTTGGCTTGAAATATATTTTTCGGTGCACCAAGAGACCACCTCCTTATAGTCAAAAATTTCAGGGACGCAGCTTACATGAGCAATTCCAGAGGTCCAAATTACTTCGTTCTGGGCGGAAGGGGTTGAATAGTAAGAGTATGTCCTAGACCACTAGAAGTTTTGGTCCTCATGCCCGAAGATCTTCACTGTATCTCCACAGAAATCTTGTCAAGCTACTGCCATAAGTTTACGAGAACACCCATTTGCTCCAGATGATGTTTGAAATGAACAGTTGGAAGGGATAATATAACCCTCCGCAAATCTTGGTCCAATGCATGTGAATGGGAGATCTCCTTGAGCCTTTCGCTCATTAATGACAATCTCTATGGTTGTTGCATGATGAGATGTTAGCATTAAATACTAGCAATTGCATACTTACAAGTGTGAAGGTGGCAGGTACGATGAAGA
Source organism: Picea sitchensis (assembly GCA_010110895.2). Taxonomy (NCBI): domain Eukaryota; kingdom Viridiplantae; phylum Streptophyta; class Pinopsida; order Pinales; family Pinaceae; genus Picea; species Picea sitchensis. Next base: position 28,004 of record SNQJ01S0050040.1, on the reverse strand, counting down.
GAAATTAATGATTGGAGATTGCGTGAACCCACCAACTCGACGACCCACGAAAGACATTCCATGATGTTTGAAATGAACACTTGGAAGGGATAATATAACCCTCCAAAAATCTTCGTTTAATGTGTATTAATGGGAGATCTCCTCGAGCATTTCACTCATTAATTACAATCTTTACAGTTCCTGCATGACGAGTTGTTAGCATTAAAACTTACTAATTGCATATTTAGAAAGAAGTACGAAGGTGGCGAGGATAGGGAAGAGAAATTAAGGAATGGCTAATTATCGAAAGTGGTCAATTGGGCTTCAAAATAGGGTTACAAGGTATAACCAAGAGAGGTGATGGCCCGACGGTCAAATTGTATGTCTCGGAAGTTTTGAGTGAAAAACACATAACACGGAAGAGGGAATGATGGGGCAGTCCAGCGGTCAATTTGTATATCATGGAACTCCAGGTACTTTTTGCAAATCGCAAAACATTGGAAGCGCAATCTTGATCCCTCTTGTCCAGGAACCCACAATCGAAAAAGTGGCTAAGTATGGAATACGATAATGGTATGTCAGACTCATTTTCGCTAATATATTGAAATTTGTAATAGATATCCCATTACCTGGAAAGATCTTTTCTGCATGTTTCTGAACAAGTTGTGTACGAATAGTTAGTGTGATTGTCTCCTCGATCCTTTTGCTTATTAATGACGATCTTTACGGTTGTTGCATGATGAAATGTTAGCATTAAACCTTAGTTGTTCCATACTTGGAAAGAAGTGTGAAGGTGGCAAGCATAGGAAACAATGACTAGGAATTGGAGATTTCGTGAACCTACCAACCCAAGGATCCGCGAAAGAGATTCCAAGAAATGGCCAAGTATGGAAAGTGATCAGACAGGCTTCAAACTAGGGTGACAAGGGTTCCCCTTGAGACATGAGGCCCCAATGGTCAAATTGTATGTCTCGAAAATTTTGAGTGAAAAATGTGTAACACGAAATAGTGGATGATGTGGGAGTCTAGCAGTAAATTTGTATATCACGGAAGTCTGGAAGATATCCTCAAGCCTTTCGCTCATTAATGGAAATATTTATGGTTCCTGCATGACAAGTTGTTAGAATTAAAGCTTACTAATTGCATATTTAGAAATAAGTACGAAGATGAAGGGGACAGGGAAGAGTAATTAAGGAATGGCTAATTATAGAAAGCGGTCGGTTGGGCTTCAAAATAGGGTTACAAGGTATAACCAAGAGAGGTGAGGGCCCGACGGTGAAATTGTATGTCTCGAAAGTTTTGAGTGAAAAACACGTAACATGGAAGAGGGAATGATGGGGCAGTCCATCGATCAATTTGTATATCGCATAACTTCGGGTACTGTTTGCAGGTCGCGGAACATTGGAAGCGCAATCTTGAGCCCGCATGTCCAGGAACCCGCATGCGGGCTCAAGATTGCGGGCTAATTTATTGAAATTTATTGAAATTTGTAATAGATATCCCATTACTTGGAAAGATCTTTTCTGCATGTTTTTGGACACGTTGTGTAGGGATAATCAGTGTAACTATCTCCTCGATCCTTTTGCTTATTAATGATGATATTTACGGTTGTTGCATGATGAACTGTTAGCATTAAACCTTAGTTGTTGCATACTTGGAAAGAAGTGCAAAGGTGGTGGGCACAAGAAAAAATGATTAGGAATTGGAGATTTCGTGAACCCGCCAACCCGAGGATCCGCGAAAGAGATTCCAAGAAATGGCCAAGTATGGAAAGTGGTCGGACGGGCTTCAAAATAGGGTGATAAGGGTTTCCCAGGAGACATGAGGACTTGAAAATCAAATTGTATGGCTCAGAACTTTTGAGTGAAAAATGTGTAACATGGAAGAGGGGATGATGTGGGATTCAGGTAGTCAATTTGTATATCGCAGAGGTCTGGGTGTTGTTTGTAGGTCACAGAACAATGGAAGTGAAATCTAGAGCCCGCCTGCTCAAGAATCTGTGATCAAAAAAGTGGCTAAGTATGGAATGGGTAAGCGATCGGTGGGAACCGTGATATAAAAGCATGAGTAGAAATGTGAAGCCGTGAGTCCGCCAACCCGCGCAATTAGACATTTTCGGGAAAATGACTAAGTAACCAGAAAGAGAAAGTAGAGGGGAAAAAGAAAGGGGAATTCGGTTAAGTATAGTGTTGGGTATGTGTTATATTCTTTGCATGTGTGTGTGTGTGGGTGCGTCAGATACGACAACTGCGTCTGACGATCCCTTCACCTAGGGTTTTGGTATCTACGGAATACCTAAAAACATTGTATATATTGTATGGCGAATGGTGAAATTCGATATAATGAAAAAGAAAGGTTTTCTCGGTTGAGGGTTTCCGGT
>SNQJ01S0050040.1:0-25635 GCA_010110895.2 Picea sitchensis | reverse complement strand
TGGTGAAATTCGATATAATGAAAAAGAAAGGTTTTCCCGGTTGAGGGTTTCCGGTAAAGATCTATGTGTATTCTGTGTATGAGCCATTGATTAATTTTTGTATTGCTTAAGAATATATATGCATTGCTTTACTTCGCAGGTTTAAAACTTACATATAGAAGAGGGTAAAGAAGGGGATAAAAGAGAGTGGGAAAATAGAAAAGCGGAGGGAAATTTTTGTAAGCGTGAATTGGTCTCAAACAAGCCCCATTGTTGCAAAATCGTCATTTTCTAGTCCAATATTTTATCCACATACTTGTTTTATATTGTGCTTGTATCATTAAAAAGGGTGTGAGCAAATGAAAATATAAACTATGACTTGATTTTTGGCTATAACTGTGTATAGTTAACTTACATGCGCTATTGATGTTTGGATTTTGTAGATAACAGTGGGTTAGGATAAGTTTTCATTCTTACTATGATAAGGCCTTTATAAAAGTAGAATAAGTAACAAGTTTTTCCAATTCAATTCTCACACACACAAAAAATTCTTTGATCCCATAATATTCATCTTTGTTGATTCGATAATAGGGAGGTCGATTTTGTAGATTGTGCTATTGGTCATTTCAGGCGAATGGGGTGCGTTAGCCAATGCTTTGTTAAAGATTTGTTTTTATTGCAACCTGTGGGAGTAATTGTATTTTTTGATACAATGTTCAATGCCTTGGAATATTATTTTAAGTATTAAACTTCTTGCATGATGAGTTGTTAGCATTAAAGCTTAATAATTGCATATCTAGAAATAAACTTATTGTACTGTCAACTTGACTGTAAGTATAACAACGACAAACTTGAATTTTAATATTGTGGTTGATTTCATAGCCCCGTTTGACTTCAGCTAGCACATTTTACCTTTTTTTTCTCAAAATATTTGCGAAGAAGAAATTTGGTAATTTCATTAATAAAGTAAAAGTGATAAAATAGAGGCCAAAGTAAGGACAACCAATAAAATGAAACTTCTTTGGCGGGGCCCCAACTCCGACATCGTGAATTAGTGTTTTTGTGTTCTATCTAAATTGCGAATGGAATTGAATGTTGATTTTAAACTGTGTGAAATTCAATTATGTTTCAATAGAGGCCTCATGTGATCGACATAATGCATTGTCATATAATTGTTCAATGGTCCATATTTGATCAAATTACCTGAGACAATACAATATTTAAGAACTACAAGACTATCGAAGCATGCAAACAAGAAGAGGTGTTAAATCCAACAAAGAAGCAACAACCAAGATTCCAAGGCAATTTTTTAATAGTAAATCTATAAAAAAAAATTAGTGGGTACTATATATTTATCCATAGACATTGGATTGATTTCTTTGCATCGAAGCATTGAACATATTTTCCATAAATACAGGTAGAGGAGTTATAGGAAAAAAAAACATGTATACAATTATGTGTTGTTCATCTATTGCGAAAACATGCAGGAGGCATTGACAAGCTCTTGAACATGCATACAAAATTGATTATCATGCTTTCTTAGGAACTCCTTGAATTCTTCTCCTCTGAACTTAAATGTTGGCTACGGAAATCTCAAAATCTTGTGGAAAACCTGAGGTGACAAAGAAACAGGGGTGGTTCAGTAGTGGAATAGTTCTTTGGCTTGAAACAAGTCTCTCGGTGCACCAAGAGACCACCTCCTTATAGTCAAAGACTTCAGGGACACAGCCTGCATGAGTTCCAAAGGCCCAAATTACTTTTTTCTAGGTGGAAGGGGACCAAGACACCACATCCTTATAGGAAAAGACTTCAGGGACACCGGTTGCATGAGAAATTTCAAAGGTCCAAATTACTTCATTCTAGGTGGAAGGGATGAGTAGAAGGAATATGCCTTGATCCACTGGGAGTTCTGGTCCTCAGCCTCTAAGATGTTAATTGTATCCCCAGAGAACAGGAGAGTGGTCCCCCAATTGAATAATTCTTTGTCTTGAAATATATCTCTCGGCGCACCAAGATACCATCTCCTTACAGTCAAAGACTTCAGGGACACAGCCTACAACAGGGACAAATCCAAACCCAATCCAAAACCCTAAAAATGGAAGGAAAGGATACATATCTGAGGGCGAGGACCGTCATCTGAGTCGAGAGACTCAAACTCTTGAGTTGCAAAGAGGCTATTGCGTTCATTGTCGGTTTCTTTTCTGAAATTGCTTCCTTTGGTCTTGTCAAGGCCGCCATCGTAGAGCTGGGAAGTGCCCCCCATTATGGTGGATTTCAATTTGGGCGCAGGACTGGGAACAATGTTTGCATTACCATCATCCATCGTTGTATCATCCTCCATCAAATCATATTCTTTTCTCTCGAAATTGATGGCATCAACCTTTGCATCCGCCATCAACGCATGGGGGGGGGTTGCCTTGGAATTATTTGTCTTGAAATATATCTCTCGGTGCAGCAAGGGACCATCTCCTTACTTGATTCTGGGAAGAAGGAGATGAGTAGTAAGAATATGCCCTAGACCACTGGAAGTTCTAGTCATCATGCCCGAAGGTGTTTACTGTATCTAGACAAAATTGATGTCGAGTTGTTGCCATAAGTTGACGAGAACATCTGTTTTCTCCAGATGATGTTTTAAATCAACAATCGGAAGGTATAATATAACCCTCCACAAATTTTGGTTTAATGTGTATCAATGGGAGATCTCCTCGAGCCTTTCGCTGATTAATGAGAATTTATACGGTTCCTTCATAATGAGTTGTTACCATTAAAGCTTACTAATTGAATACTTAGAAAAAAGTGTGAAGGTGGTAGGGACGACGAAGAGAAATTAAGGATTGGATATTTTGTGAAGCCGCCAACCGAACAACGCACAAAAGAGATTCCATGATGCTTGAAATGAACACTCGGAAGGGATAATATAGCCCTCCGCAAATCTTGGTTTAATTTGTATTAATGGAAGATCTCCTCCAGCCTTTTAGACATTAATGGCAATATTAACAGTTCCTGCATGATGAGCTATTAGCATTAAAGCTTAATAATTGCATATCTAGAAAGAAGTGCCAAGGTGGAGGGGATGGTGAAGAGCGATTAAGCATTGGACATTTTGTGAACCCGCCAACCCGACCACCCATGAAAGAGATTCCAAGAAATGGCCAAGTATGGAAAGTGGATGGTCGGGCTTCAAAACAGGGTCCCAAGTTATACTCAGGAGATGTGAGGGCCCGATGGTCAAATTGTATGTATTTTAACTTTTGACTGCAAAATGTGTAACACAAAAGAGGGCATGATGACGGACTTTGGCGATCAATTTGTATATCGCAGAACTCTGGTTGTTGTTTGTAGGTCGCGGAACAATGGAAGCACAATGTTGAGTAAGGCTGCTCGGGAACCGACGATGGAAAAAGAAGCCAAGTATGGAATGGGAAAGCGGTCAGTCAGACTCGTTATATAAAAGCATGAGACATATTCGGAAAAAATGACTAAGTAACCAAAAAGGGAAAGTAGAGGAGAAAAAGAAAGGGGAACTTGGTTGTCAATTTGTATATCGGGGAAGTCTGGGTGTTGCTTGTAGGGGGCGTAACAATGGAAGCACAATGTTGAGCCTGTCTGGCTGGAAACCCGTGATCAAAAAAGTAGTTGAGTATGGAACGGGGAAGCATACGGTCAGACTCATGATATAAAAGCATCAATGAAAATTTGAACGTGTGTCACATACATGCTCGAAGGAGATGGAGTATGAAATAAGGTGTCAAATTGTATGTCTCATAAATTTTGAGTGGAAAAATGTGTAACATGGAACATGGCATGATGGGAGAGTCTGATTGCCAATCTGTATATCGCGGAACTCCGGAAGTTGTTTGTAGGTCGCAAAAAAATAGAAGCACAATCTTGAACCTGTCATCCCGGGATTCCAACTGTCAATTTGTATATCGTGAAAATTCAGGTGCTGTTTGCAGGACATGAAACAATAGAAGCGCAATTTTGAGCCCACCAGCCCGGGAACCCACGATTGAAAAAGTCGCTAATTATGGAATGACAAAGCAGTTGGTCGGACTCGTGATATAGAAGCATGAGTTGAAATGTGAACCCGTGAGTCTGCCAACCCGCGCACCTAGACATTTTTTGAAAAACGACTAAGTAAAGTAACCAGAAAGGGAAAGTAGAGGGGAAAAACAAAGGGGAATTCGGTTAAGTATAGAAGACGGGAGAAAAAAGGGATAATAGAGAGTGGGAAAATAGAAAAGGGGAAGAAATTTTTTAGAAGTGGGAAGTCTCAACAAAGGCCCATTGGTGCCAAATCATCGTTTTCTAGTCCGATATTTTATCCACCTACTCTTTTTGTGTGTTTGATTTACTATCACAATTGGCATACCTTTTCGAAGATTGTACTTCATCTTCCTCTGATGTGGCATATACGATTTCATCCTCTTGTCCAACTAATATGTTTCTTTAAATGTAGCAATGCAGAAAATGCAATGGATATGAAGGTAAGTTGATATATAGAAAGACATGTAAAAAAATAAATAAAGTTCTATTTATTTCAATGTAGCAGCACATAAAACATAGTTGACATGAAGATAATTTATTATGAAGGAAGACATGGAGTATCCACATACAATAAATTAGGTGCAAAGAAATAGAATAAATATACAGACAATAAATGAAATACAAAACAATGGAATATGAAATAAGAGTAGAAGCATGCACCTCTGTATCTCCTCTTCTACATTTGTGATCAAGAGTCCTTCGTCTTCTCCAGTTATTCCATTTGTTTCAATGTGGGAATGAACAAAACACAATGAACATGAATTTAAGTTGTTATGTAAGGGAAAACATGTAATATATACATACAATAACTAAGAATCAAAGGAATGGAATAAAAGATAGAGTTAGAAGCATGAACCTCTGTTTTTCTTGATCCATGGTTGTGGCTATATAGAATTTTTCCTGGCCAAAATATATTACAAGCCAGAAAATATTANATAGAGTTAGAAGCATGAACCTTTGTTTTTCTTGATCCATGGTTGTGGCTATATAGAATTTTTCCTGGCCAAAATATATCACAAGCCAGAAAATATTAAGAAGTTGGATGATCCTAGCTGAATGATTTGGTTTTGTGCAACAACGTATCTAGATATGCTTTGAGACATGGAAATATAATTTTGTAATATGTTTGATGTATATTTCATAATTCAAGTACAAGAGAAAGTGTATCATGGTCAGACCATTTTGTGTACAAGATAAACAACATGTCTTTTCATACGAGCACATTTGACCATACATGGTCAATAAGTGTGTTTTGTACATGTTTTATCTTACATGTAGTTTTCCAATTCTTTTGTTATGGCAATATTTTGCAGTATGTCAACACTGAAGTCTCCTAGAATGATAATGGTTTCATTTAGATGTAAATGGTGCAATGCATTTGAAAAAACATTCATTATGTTATCAATGTTGCACGTGGAGCGGAAAAGAGATTGAATATTGCAATTTGCAATCCATAGAAAACTACTCTTTCCAGCACTATCTCAACATATTTTTCTTCTACAAGAACATTTTGCAAAGGCATGTACATATGGTTCAAAGTTTGGAGAAAAAACTGGAGCAAAATTGAAGAACGGGAGGGAAATATATGCTAACCTCTATGGAGATTTTGCAGCATAGGAGTGATGAATAAATACCTAAACATTCTTATTTGCAAACTGCAAAGAGAAAACAGTAAAGAGTGAATACGAATGAAACTGTGGTACCAAAACTTACTTGTAAATGATGAACGACAAAATTACAAGTCCAATTGAGAGTGCAGGATATCAACCCTGCAAAGTGCAATAACAGGTCCTAGAACTACCCAGGATTTGCATTCCAGGTCCTGGAACTTGTTTTCTTTATAGCTTACTGAAAAATGTCACCAACAAAGATGGATAATGCTTGGAAATGGTGTGCAATTTTGTTGCAGCTTAGCTATCGTTGCACCATACCTAGCCCTTCTATATCTACCTACAATTTTCTTCTACAAGAACATCTTGCAAAGGCAACAAGCTTGACATCATCTTTTTCATGTGAAAGACATGGGTTTGATTCCCGTATGAGATAGGTAAGTAATCATTCCCAGGAAAGCTGGGAATATTATTGAGGGCAAGGTGTGAAGGCTAAAGAATTCATTATTCAATTGAGGCGTTAGATTTTCACTTTGTCACATACGACAAAAGACCAAGATTTGTAATGCTAGAAAAAATGACAATCGGAGGTGTGCACACGACATTGGCATGCACATGGTGCAAAGCCTGGGGAAAAAATTGGAGGAAAATTTAAGAGCAGGAAAGTCTATAGGATAAGAACGATGAATAAATAGTTAAACATTCTTACATGGTGCAAGACCTAAACCCTGGAAAGTGCAAAAAATAGCTCCAGTTGTTGACACAAGACCCTAACCTTGCAAAGTCAAAGCAAACAAAAGGAAGCAACAAGCAAAAAAACAGTGAGAAAAGAACGAATACGAATGAAACTATGGTATCAAAACTTACTTGTAAATGATGAATGACAGAATCGTAGGTCCAATTGAGAGTGCAAGATCTTAACCCTCCAAAGTGAAATAAAAGGTCCTAGAACTACCCAGGATTTACATTCCAGGTCCTGGAACTTGTTTTCTTTATAGCTTACTAAAAAATGCCATGAACAAAGATGGATAATGCCTGGAAATAGTGTGCAATTTTGTTGCAGCTTAGCTACTATTGCACCATACCTATCCATTCTACACCTACCTGCAGTTTTCTTCTACAACAACATCTTGCAAAGGAAACAAGATTCCCATCGTCTTTTTCATGTGAAAGACATGGGTTTGATTCCCATATGGGATAGGTAGGTACTCATTCCCAAGCAAGCTGGGAATATCACTGAGGGCAAGGTGTGAAGGCTAAAGAATTCCTTATTCAATTGAGGCGTTAGATTTCCAATTCATCACATACGACAAAGGACTGGGATTTGTAATGCTAGAAAAAATGACAGTTGGAGTTGTGTAGACGATATTNAAATTTAAGAGCAGGAAAATCTGTAGGATAAGAACAATGAATAAATAGTTAAACATTCTTACCTCGTGTAGGACCTAAACCGTGGAAACTGCAAAAAACAACTCCAACTGTCGGTGTAGGACCCCAACCTTGCAAAGTTGAAGCAAGCAACAAGCAACAAACCAGTGAGCAAGCACTAACAGGTCCAACCGCAGGTGCAGGACCCCAACCCTGCAAAAATTGAACCAAACAACAAGAAGCAGCAACCAACGAACCAGTGAAAGAGAAAAAACCAGTGAACCAATAAAGAATATATGTATCTTCAATGTTGACTAAATTGCAATCCAAGCATAGAAGAAATATGAAAAATATGATGACCATGCCAGTGGAAATACTTAAACATTATTACTTACAAACTGTAAATAGCAAACAAAAAACAATGAATATGAATGAAACTATGGCATTGAAACTTAATCATCAATGATGAACAACAGAATCACAGGTCCAATTGCGGGTGCAGGACCTAAACCCTGCAAAGTGAGAAAGAAGCTCCAACTGCGGGTGCAGGACCCCAACCTTTCAAAGTTGAAGAAAACAAAATCAAGTAGCAATCACCGAAAGGTCCAACTGTAGGTGCAGGACCTCAACGTTGCAAAGTTGAACCAAACAACAACAAGCAACAGTCGATGAGCCAACGAACCAACAAACAAGTAGCAACCAGTGAACCAATAAACAATATATGTATCTTCAATGATGCCTAAATTGCATTCCAAGTGTTATCACTCCAAGAAACTCTTTGTGTTTGTGGGTCAAAGATGCTTGGTAACTTAAAGTAAACTTGTTTTTTGTATTTTGTATGTGTGGATCAATGGGATGACTCAATTACAATATGGTATTCAGACAGTCAACATGAGAATCAAATGAACCAGTGCTCTCAAGGATCAATAATCAGATGATAGTTTTTAAAGCGGGTGAGAAAATAATACTTATAAACCAAATACAAATGTAGGGTTTAATAAACAAGGATAAGAAACTATTAATCAAGTTATGAGCTAACCAATGAGATGACAGTCATTCTACAGTTGAAACAACTTGAATAAAAGTACAGAAAGAAAAATGAGAATCTGACATCAATAGAGAGAGAAAACTGTGATTTGTACTATCATATGAAAGGTCTATATACAATAGAGTATTTCTGCTATCCAAAATCGAACCCTTGGTTCATCAACAGTTTGTGGCTTTATAACCTTTACATCAAGATTTTAGATCCTATTTTAATGGATCTGAAATACCTAAAATAGACATAATATTTAACCAAATAGATCTAATCTGATCATTACAATTCGAAATTGACAGCTAAAGCATTATTTGGAAATTTGTTGATGAAATCACAGATTCAGAAATCTGTCTTTGATGACTGGGTTCTTTTTGTCAAGAGAAATCATGCCATTTGGTGTTATTTCCTTACCATATGTCTTTAAAACTTGATGAGAAATATATTCTAGCTTCTCCTAATTATTATCCATCATTTAACACCTTTCTCATGTGTTTAGGAAATCAAAAATCACGATCTGGGTAGAAAGATGACGTTTCTGGACTCTTCTGCGCTTTCACCATCTCTTTTGCCCCTTTAGCTGGTGAAAAGGAAAGCTTTCAACAACTAACTAGTGGATTTCAAAACCAATAAACTGGTGAAAACCCGGATTTTTTAATGAAAACTGCCTTGGGAAAAATCAAATTTCTCAGTCGTGGAGAGTCCGTTTTACATGCTTGAATAGTCGATTGTCAACTAGACATCCTAATATTTCCAATGGTTCTTTCAAATATGCATTTAGAGATCAAGAAGGCAGTCAAAAGTCCCCCGCAATATTAGGCATCATTTTTCAAACAAATTTCAGAATGAATTATTTGATCACTAACATCTGGCTCCAACTGGGATGGAGACCTCCCTGCAAGGTTTCCAAGAACCTGGCAGACCTTGTGCCTTTATTATTGGGCATGGAGTCATTCAGCCTTTACAATTTATCATCTGGCTATTCTCCAAAGTTTGTTGTTATCTTTCGCAATCTTCTTTTTTTGTTTATTTTCCTTGACTCTCTTCAATGCCAATTTCTTTAAAGTTTCATCAGTTTTAGTGAAATTCTTTGACAGAATTTCATATCTTTCCTTTATGACTCTCTCTAGAACCTCCTATTGCTTGATTTTCCTTTTCAATTTCTTAGTAATCTTGTGGTCATCTGGCTTTCTCTTGCTGGATGTTTCTCCTTCTTCAAAGGTGGTAAAACTTTCAAAGTTTTATGCAGGTTCCATGGAGTATTCTGGATTATCATTAGCTAGTATCTCCTCCTACTCTGATTCTGAATCTGAATCTGAATAAGGCAAATTTAAAATGTTTTCCTTCTTTACTGCAAGTTATTCTATAGCTGTCTCAAAATCAAGTTTCTTTTTAGCTCTCTTTGCCTTTGAACTAGGGCCTGCCTCTTCTCCTGGTGGTATAGGTGAGAGAGCTCTCCTTTTTCTTGAGCCGCTGTGAGGAGTGGGCTATTTCTTACCCCTTTTCTTCTTTTCACTTCCAGGTTGAGGTAGATTTTCAAATCCTTCCCAAAAAACAAAATGTTGCCAGGTTATGTCTCTTTCTCTTAATTTCTCCAAAATAATCATTTTAATCAGACCATAATGACAAAGGGTATTTTTTATGTTGAAAGACTTGGCTCTAATTTTGTTGCATGCCTTTGTTAAACTTCTATGAAGAAAGAAGGGTAGATTCAAAAGGACTTTCCCTGTGAAGTGGTCTAGAAGTCTAAAATGATATAACATCAACTTATCATACATGCCCTTTGAGGTTACATACAGTTGAATGGCTTTGAACAGAACTTGCCATTCATCTTCCAGTTAGGAAACAAGAATACTCTTCTTCCAGATTATACTTTGGAATTATGTTTTCAAATATGATCTAAAATCCAGGTTCTTGGTTACTTTCGTTTTAAACCAACTCTTACCTGTTCTGGGTAAGCCAGTAGCTGAAGCAATGGCAGCTTCATCAACTATCAGTTCCAAAGAGTCTACTGTAGCTTTCTTTCCATCATATGATTTTGCAAAAATCTCTGTTATCGCCTGGTGATAACCCTCTTGCAATCTTTTAACATAGGTTATACACCCTACGTTTGAGAAAAAATGATAAACTTCTGGGTGTGACTGCAAATAAGTTATGTTGTCTTAATGCTTTCCACAGAGGTGGTCCTCCTCGTTTCCTTTCCATCTGCAAATAATTACCAGTTTATCTGCACACGGTTGGCACAATAACCTTTGCCAAAATGAGGAAAACGTTGGTGCTAGTGAAAACGATCTTGAATGTCTGGATGTAATAATGATCAGATCATTCACCACTCTTAAAACTTTCCTCCGTCTGCCACATGGAATATATGACCAAATCCATCATCATATTCCACTGAGACATGGTGAAAACATGTAATTGTTCCTGTGCCTCTATTTAAATTGCCATCATGATTATATGACATGTGTACAACATGTCTCTTCGGGTTTTTGAGGAACTGGAGAAAAAACCAATATCAATACTTTCACCGGCTCACTTGCTGCTGAGAGTGCCATTTAGCCATTGAAACTTTGAACTTTCACCGGCTAACTTCAGCTTCAAAACAAATGTTAGTTGTTGAAAATATTTTCTTCGGATTTTTTGAACAGACCTTTGACAATCAATTTATTATTGAGAAATAACAATAGGAAATAATAAATTATAACCTATACTTCGACATTTGAATTTCTAAAAAATGTATGGAACTCTATTTATGACCATGCTATCACTAAAACTGAAACAAACTGGCTTTTTCACCTAATCCTCTACTAAATTGAAAATTGTTTGTAGTTTGTTGTAGCCTGCTTATTCAAGAAAACTGAAAGCAATCTATTTGCTCATATGAAGAGCTTATTCAGCTGCCTACTGCTAACCTTAACCAGTAAAAACATGATTATCATGTGACATCATACTTCCAATGAAGCCATGATAACATGGAACTATTTACAAAATCTCTTTGCATGCAGATAAATTTCAGAGAACACTTCATGTTGTGCAACAGAATTTCAACTTGTCGAGCATACTTAAAATCATCATTTGCTTTGATTCCAAAAATTGCAGAACTGAAGACTTATGAAAAACATAACTCCATATAAACGGCTAGAGGATCATAGAAAGAAACCAACTATGTTTGTTGCTTAAGCCTTTCTTCTCCTTCTAATATATGGATCTTCTCATAAGCAGGTTTCTGCAATTCTGAAAATAGCAGTGAGTTGATTTGAGTGCTAATCCCTTCTTGTTTGATATCTAATTCATAAATGATGTCAGTATTTTGTTCTTGAGATGCTTTCTTCTCATTGTCTTCCTCCTACTTGTTGCAATCTCCCTCTGTCTGCAAATCAAAAAGCTGAGGGTTGTCTTTAGAATCTGTTGTAGATCTAAAACTGTCACCTGCTAATGTATTGATCTGATAATCATCTTTGGGGTTTTCAAAGGGGACAATCTCATCTTCATGACAAACATCTTTAATAGATGCATTTAATACAATGTTCAAAGCATCACTATGGTTATCATAGTGTGGATTTCAAATCTCTCGATCATAAATAAAAATATCCTCTATAGCAGCATACTCTTCATAGCTATCATTAACCACAGTGTGCATACATTTTTTATCATCTCTGTGCTGAACAGTAGAACTAAATGAAATTCCAAAAATAACCAAATCTTCAGAAACCTCAACAACTTCCTCCCCATCATTATATTTATCAAATATAGGAAGATCAGGAAACATTTCTAATGACAGAGATGAAAATCGTGGCATAGAGTTATCAGGAATAGGATTCTAAGATAGATTTTGAAAAATATCACCTTGTTCCTCATCATAACTACAGATTCCCTTGATACACAAATCTGAAAACTGTGAACTACCTTTACTAATTTCAATGGATGTATGACCAACAGAAAAATGATTCTCATGATTCTTAACTAAAGAAATTAATTCTTCAGATTGATGAAAATCAGAGATAATGTTAATGGGAGAATCTTCAGCTCCTTTATTATCCATTTCTAGTTCGTTTTGATGGGAAAGCACATCATCATGAAGATCATTTGGGAGTTGTTGCAGGATATGAAGGAGAAATTCGTCTCTATTTGCATTTTCAACTTTATTATCCAATCCATATTCTTCACAGCAATTACCAAATAAAAACTAATCTGAAAAGAACCTTTTGCAACGTTCATTGAATACTCTATGAAAAATTTTCAAAGATGAAATGCTTGAAGGAGGTAAAGAAAAATACCACTTACGTGCATCTCCCTCCAATGAATGCATGAACATTTTCATATGAACATCTTCATGATGTAGACCTAGTAGATCCATGCACTCATGAAACTTTTTGAGGTGTTTTACAGGATTATCTTCTTTCTCCTCTTTGAAGACAGGTAGAAAATCTCCCCATTCTGACATATGAGGTACTGGATGTGGGAAACCAGGAATTGAAAAGAAGTCCAAAGGTGCAAACCTCTGAGCCAAAAGAGCAATAAATTCTTTTGACATATGAATATTGTGGAGTCGCCACAGAATCCATCTTTCATGGAGTCACCAGATAGATGATTACAACCAAGAAAATGTCCAGGCTTTGTCTATCATCAAAGTTGGATCTATGTCATGTCCCAAGGAAGTTGAGCTTCAATCTCCTCTCCCCGGCAATGGCGCTAATTTGTTATCACTCCAAGAAACTCTTTGTGGTTGTGGGTCAAAGATGCTTGGTAACTTAAAGTAAACTTGTTTTTTTTATTTTGTATGTGTGGATCTATGGGATGACTCAATTATAGTATGGTATTCAGACAGTCAACATGAGAATCAAATGAACCAGTGCTCTCAGGGATCAATAATCAGATGATAGTTTTTAAAGTGGGTGAGAAAATAATGCTTATAAACCAAATACAAATGTAGGGTTTAATAAACAAGGATAAGAAACTATTAATCAAGTTATGAGCTAACCAATGAGATGACATTCATTCTGCAGCTGAAACAACTTGAATAAAAGTACAGAAAGAAAAATGAGAATCTGACATCAATAGAGAGAGAAAACTGTGATTTGTATTATCATATGAAAGGTTTGTATACAATAGAGTATTTCTGCTATCCAAAATCGAACCCTTGGTTCATCAACAGTTTGTGGCTTTATAACCTTTACATCAAGATTTCAGATCTTATTTTAATGGATTTGAAATACCTAAAATAGACATAATATTTAACCAAATAGATCTAATATGATCATTACAAGTCGAAATTGACAGCTGAAGCATTATTTGGCAATTTGCTGATGAAAATCACAGATTTAGAAATCTGTCTTTGATGACTGGGCGCTTTCTGTCAAGAGAAATCATGCCATTTGGTGTTATTTCCTTACCATATGTCTTTAAAACTTGATGAGAAAGATATTCTAGCTTCTCCTAATTATTATCCATCATTTAACACCTTTCCCACGTGTTCAGGAAATCAAAAATCATGATCTGGGTAGAAAGATGACGTTTCTGGACTCTTCTACGCTTTCACCAGCTCTTTTGCTCCTTTAGCTGGTGAAAAGGAAATCTTTCAACAACTAACTAGTGGATTTCAAAACCAATAAGCTGGTGAAAACCCATATTTTTTAATGAAAACTGCCTTGGGAAAAATCAATTTTCTCAGCCGTGGAGAGTCTGTTTTACACGCTTGAATAGTCGATTTACAACTAGACATCTTAATATTTCCAATGGTTCTTTCAAATTTGCATTTAGAGATTGGGAAGGCATTCAAAAGGCGCCCGCAAGATTAGGCATCATTTTTCAAACAAATTTCAGAATGAATTATTTGATCGCTAACACCAAGCATAGAAGAAGTATGAAACATATGATGGCTATGTGAGTGGCGGTGGACAACAATATAGTCCAAATTCACTACAACATTGTATGGAAAAATTTGAGGAAAAATGTACTGTGTCAGGCCTATTTAACTAAACATTTAAGGTTGTCAAGCCTTTCTAAGGGCCTCACGCTATGTAAACATTTAAGCTGACAGACCTATTCAAGTACCTCAAAAAGAGTGTCAATGCTCAAAACTTTCGGTATGTAAACATTTCAATAAAAATAGAAACAATAAAAAATTTAATAATAATAATAATAAAGAGCATCGATACTCAAAACTTTCGATATGTAAACATTTCAATAAAAATTAAAAAAAAAATTAAAAAGAGCGTCGATGCCAAAACTTTGGATGTCTAAACATTTAAAACTTTGGGAATAGTGAAGCTGGCAATAAAACTTTGAATCTATTCTCCAATTAGATGATGACATATAAGGTTTTTTTTATTATATAAAAAATAATGTTTTTAGTTCTCTAGTTCAAATAATAGAGATGATGCGAAATTTTTTAGTCAAAGGACATATTAATTTGAAGTCAATGAATTATCGATTGCTATAGTCCCTCTACACCTTTGATGGGGAGTAATAAGAATCTCATGTCTCCTTACACATAACACACTTGAAATAACACCACCCATACATATACAACATATGGAAAATACCTTCCCTTCATGAATCTCCAAGTCTTCACTAAATAATATTTATCATCGTCCATACATAATTATATTCTAATGATAAACTTCATTTTTAGGAAGATGACGATGTTTCAAATAATATTTATCATCATCCATACATAATTATATGTTAATGATAAACTTCATTCTTAGGAAGATGATGATGTTTCTAGTCCCCTAATACCAACCAAGTCTATCAAACAAATAAAATAAATTAGACTAAATAGTGCTTATAATATAATTTCTATACTTAAAAATAGTGAAATGAAAGTGCTAAGACAATTATGGTTTTTGTAAACTATCCAGTCTTGAAGAGTACTTAAGTTAAGAATTTTGGTAAAATTATGTCTTATATTATTAAGATGGGGCAAGTTAGATGAAGTGATGTTCATCCTTAACCTTTTTTAAATCGCAAATTTTACAAATATGTTGATCCCAAGGTGTTTTCAGGTTAGTCTCTTGACCGAATTCACTATGAATGTTGTCAACATTGGTCCTAATGTTAGCAATATTCTTTTATTTTTAAGCTCATAATGTTGGAAAATTGGTTTTGATCAACCAAATTAGGATTGATAAGATCTTGTAGTATTTCAACTTCATCTCATTAATGATTTCAATGTCATTCTAGGTCTTATCATTCAACTTCATATGGATGTAAGACTTGATGTTATTCATAATATAAATTTTATTTTCTTCTTTTATGTTCCAATTGTTAAGATGAGACTTATAATCTCCATCCCGACCTCTTTTGAGTGAGTGGTGGCTACTACTCATAGTAGAAACAACCTCTTTTGAGTGAATGGTGGCTACTACTCATACTAGAAACAATCACATGGAGATTATCCTTGGTTAACTTGCACAATTTATGATTATAGTTAAATATATAATCATGGCTTTAGATTCCATTGAAGTGTATACTGCTTTAATCAAGAGAATCAAGGTAATGAGCGTTGGATTTGATTTTAAAATTATAGGTGATTAAATGCTTTTGGATTTCTTCAATTTTATTCCAAGTCTAATAAGAGATGTTGCAAGCCCAAAATTTAAAACCATATATAACAATTGGGATAGCTAAATTTGTTATATGAATTTGTTCTTATCAAAGTCCTATAGTGCATCATTCCTACATTTGTTTTCAAGACCATAGTAAGTTTTCCAACCACCAATGATTCTCTCCTCGACACTATGGTTCTAGTTTAAATGACAATTGAAATCGATGCCTAAGTATTTGTAAGATTGCACTCTTCAAAGATGCTATCACAATACAAAATTGGAGGATAAAATATTTTCTTATATTTAAATAACATTATCTTGGTTTTAATATTAATGGAAAGCTCATCATTTTTGCAAAAATATTGAAGAACATTAAGTTTCTTGCGAAGGTCGCCAATAGTTTTTGCAAGAAAAATAATATCATCAACATATAAGAGAAAAATGACAATGCGTTCAACCATGTTAACACTTAACACTTGACCTTGACATGAGTAAATAATTTTAAAATACTAAAGACATTGACACCATCAACAATAATTGACATAACAACTATTTAATACCTCATCAATTTCTCTAAATTATTTGTTTTTAATAATACTTATAAAATCTTAGTCAACTAGGATATAAACATGTATATTTAAAATAATATAATAATACTATCAAGATTCTCACATATTAATATTGTTGACATTGTTATAAGATGTGGATTTACTTTTAGTTATTAATAATGATATTTATCATTTCATAAGATGAATAATGTTTATGAAAAACAATTACATGAAATATTCTTCAAAAAATCATTTTTATATTCAAATATGAAAAAAATGAAAGTATCAAGGTCACCATGGTTTCTATAAACTAGTATGTTATGAAGAGTAATTAAGTTATAAAACTAAATAAAACTATGTTTTATATTATTATGGATAAAACTTGTTAAAATGAAATGGCATTCAGTCTCAACTTTCTCTATTTTACAATTTTTACAAATTTCTTCATTCCAAGATATTTCTTATTTTCACAATATTCATTTTATTATTTAAATTTGAAAAAAATATTTGATAAACATAATTATCATTGATAAGTCTATATATTTTAAGTTTTATTTTCAAATAATTTCATTATTAGTATAAACCTGATTTTTTATTTTAAAAATTTGTAACTAATTTCAACACCGTTTTGTTATAAGGGACCGTTATTTTTCCCATGAGATGAAGGGATTGAGACGTGCATTAGAAACCTAACAACTCACTCCAATCATGGTGTTTCAAACTATCACATAAATACTATATTTTTAAAACATCGTGCTTATGTAAAGATACTTTGAAGATACATTTCATTATATTTTACAGGGAAGGCTTTTAAAAGTGCTTTGTGTACTTTGGACAATGAGTTTGATGTATCCATTTAAATGGTGGACAATGAGTTTGATGTATCCATTTAAATGAGGCCAAGATTGGATTTGAAGAGTATATCACATTTTAAAAGATACTTTGGACAATAAGTTTGATGTATCCATTTAAATGGTGGGCAATGAGTTTGATATATCCATTTAAATGAGGTCAAGACTAGATTTGAAGAGTATATCACATTCTAAAAGATACTTTGGACAATGAGTTTGATGTATCCATTTAAATGGTGGACAATGAATTTGTTGTATCCATTTAAATGAGGCCAAGACTGGATTTGAAGAATATATCATATTCTAAAAGATACTTTGAACAATGAATTTGATGTATCCATTTAAATGGTGCCAAGATTGGATTTTGGAAAGTATATTATATTTAAAAAAAAAAAAACTTATAGAAAAAAGGAGGAATAATACATAATAACAAAGACAAATTAACTTAGAATTGAAGGCTTGTGTAAGTCAAAGATACATAATTCATTGAGTAAGTGCCCAAAAACCTATATAAAGATTACCAAGTCAAGATAGAAGGCAATAAATGAAATACAAACGTAAATAATTGATTAATTCAACATAGCCAATTGCACAAAAATTAGATTATAAAACTTAACAACTTTGTCTCATGTTATTCGATTATATTTTTTCATGTGTAGTACTTTTAGGACTCTTATTTAGAAGAATATAAAAATAAATCAATCCAAAAATTAGATTATAAAACTTAACAACTTTGTCTCATGTTATTCAATTATATTTTTTCCTTTGTAGTACTTTGAGGGCTCTTATTTAGAAGAATATAAAAATAAATCAATCCATTAACATTTGATTAACTTTCAAACCCAATTCCAATAATGTGATGATAAACCAAAAAAAAATGGATTTTAGTTTAAGAATATGGCAAACACATATAACATGGAGTCTAGAATCTTTGAGAAGCCATTTTTTTTTTTTTAAATAAAAAAAACAGCATTACCAACAAAGTAATACAATCTCATTATATAGTATAGGTTTTGGGTATCAATCACTTATTATTCTGAAAAATCATTAAGTTTTCATGTTAGTGTCTATATTCATTATAAGTTATTTCTTATGTCATTAATAAGGTAGATGGACAAACTATATTTAACAATATTCAAAGATGAAGATGAATATTCAAACAATTTTTTACTTTCCTATATTTATGGACATTTTGTATATATAAGACACAAGTTAAGTAAAAGTAATATAACACTAAGTTATTTTATTAAAATATTTTATAATACATAATTATAAATGTGTTGCTTTATGAAAGTTATAAAATCATATAGGTAAAATTGTTTCTAGTTGGTAGACGACTACTTAACTTAAGTCAAGAGCTATGATGTGGGATTGATATTAAGTCGCCTCGTGTCAAGATTGAGGACCTATATTGTCACATTCAAGGGGATGATTTCTAGTGGGTTACCCTTATTTAACATTGGATAGGTTTTTTCTACATATTTGATAGCTCATAGTGGTAAATATAAACTTTAGCGAGTTCTCAAAGAGAGTTTGTACGATTTTGATACGTGTGCTAGTTTTGGTAAGATGGATGTATTTAAATGATGCTCTCTGCAAATTTTAGTTTTCTTTGAAGATTGTGGCATCCCTCCCCAGAATTCTCAACCATGTGATAGATATCCACTAAACTGAGCTTTCAAATTTCGACCCTTAAAGACCCATTATTCATGACACCATAACAAAGCAGGTATCTCATGTAACTTGGAATTGATTAAAATGCATGCACATTGCAAATTAATAGAATGAAACATAATTTAAACATGCATAGAACAACAAACTTCATGGCATCCAATTGCCCACGTTCATAATTAATTATAACACATAGAAAACATGCAATTATACAAATTTCCATAGCATAAAATAACATTAATTTGCATATTCACAAGCAAATATAGAACATTTATATTTTAACCAAATATAGTCCAAAGAACTGCTTGTGTACAAACAATTTCCTATCCAACCATACACATCTAGTATAGATACCACCTCCAAGCTAGGCTATGAGGCCACCGAGATGAATGAACCAAGCTATAGGCTTCTAGTTCACTTAACTCAACCCATGTGCTTTCATACTTATCCAATCTACTCATTACATAGCACTATGAGCATCTCATTCGATCATCAAACAACCATGGAACTCTCTTCCACTACCACATACAACACAAGGGATATCTTTCCTCTTTCTACTCAACAATCCCTCAAAGATATGCTTACATCTAGTGCTCTTCAATGTGAGTAGAAAGAGACCAATCTGTTAAATGGTTTTTTAGAATTTCCTACAAAAATAATATTTGGCTCTCAAGCATCCAAAGAGCATCAATTACATAGTGGGTAAATGATTCGTAACTTGCATAGGCTCTATTCTCTCCTGCAACCATTTATTTCTCATCCAAGGTCTCTAATTTACCCTTTTACATTGTTAGTTTTTGTTAATCTCATATTAGTTGATTGTTGGCAAGGAGAATGCAACATGAGAGGTCTCTCACATGAATCTAAGAGTGATAGCATGAATGAAATGCATGACAATGAGTGACTTGAGGAAATTATCATTGACATTATTTATGATAGGAGGAATGAAATACTTTTAATCTTCCTCATAATGATTGTACTTTGCCCACGATTCAATGACTATGTGAGAAGACTTTCCACCAACCTCTTACAGATTCAATGATTAGTTTAATAAGTTGAGTAAGGTGAATGGCTTCATTTAANGAGGAATGAAATACTTTTAATCTTCCTCATAATGATTGTACTTTGCCCACGATTCAATGACTATGTGAGAAGACTTTCCACCAACCTCTTACAGATTCAATGATTAGTTTAATAAGTTGAGTAAGGTGAATGGCTTCATTTAATGCACATGGTGGAAAATAGATGAGTTAATAGGTTAACACTTGGAAATAGAGGATTGCTCTCCCTCCTATAGGCCCACTTTCCTCTTCCCCTCTATGGAATCATAGCCCCACTCATGCTCTCTACAACCATCTTGGACCATTATATATTATATTCTAGCATTCATATTTACAAAAATTGAGTTCACCATGGCAAGGCTACCATATGGTCCATATAAGTATATTTAATTCATCTACTTGCTTAACAACTCGCTAGCTGAGCCTTGGCCTTAAGCTCCATACTAGTATATTTACATCATTTTGGCCATTTATTTAAGTTCACATGGCTTGACTTCTAACATTATAATCACACATTTACTATTTATACATAATTTAATTTAATACATTCTAGGGATCAAAACTGAGCTATTACAAAGAAACTTATAAAATCATACATAATATATTACTAATCAAAATTCATTTTAATCATACATTAAAACATTACATATGAAGGTTTTTGTATCCATGCATTTTGTTTGGCCTTTATAATCATATTCAAATTATGGTAATGCAACTTTCTTTTCATGTTGTGTTAAAAACTTCATTATCATGTATGTATTAAAATTTGAAGCCTTGAAAACAAGGGATATGCCACATAGTGGCTAGTCCTTGCCAAAAGAACTAAAATTTGGCCCCACTCCTCCTTAAATCAACAATGAAAGCACTTTTTATGAATAACTACAATTATGACCTATAACTACTATCAAAGAAATGCATTCTCCAATGAGGCTTTAAGAGAATTGATGCTAGCATTGAAAGCTAACATTTGACTATTAAACAATTGTGCAAATAGATAGGTGGATCTTCCATGTCCTTTATAAAGAAAATAGAGGCCGCACATGTAACATACCCAATAACCTATGTGCATTATTGAGGTTATAGGATACTCCATAACCACACCATTTTTTTCTCTAATACCATTAACAACCTCAATGCTCTTACATTTAACCAATTAGGGAATGCATGTATGCTAATGTAGAGTTATGTAAGAATAATTAAACAATCCATTCAATGTTGAACCCATAATTATAATTTCAAACTAATACATGCATTATGAACTAAACAAACTATAAAATTAATTAATTCATAACATGAACAACAATAATTCCACATATTTGTAAGTAATTCAAGGACAACAATATTTTGGAAATTCTTCCACTCAACCATACATTTCTTGTTACGCCTAATCTTTATGTAATCATAGGCCACCCTTGAGCTGATGTTATGAATCTACCAGGGATAATTCTAATGGCATGGCTCTAATTTATCTCACTTAACCCGATTCTGAAAATTTCCAGGTCAATTTCCACTACAACTATCCCAATATACACACCCTTTTTCCCCATAGCTTGCACAACCTAAGGAATGGGATCCTCTTTTTTGGTAAACAGACCCTTAGACTATCACACTTCCCTCTAGGGCTCTAGAATAGGCTGTCCAAGAAATCTCTATGTTGGGATTCCATGGATTGTCAATTGTAATTAATTCCTCTTAATATCAACAATTACCCTTACACATAGTCATAATTTTCCCATAGTTTCATAGTAGTATTTTCCCATAATTTTATTATAGTAATACTATGGAAATTTTAGCTCAGAGAGAAAACCCAAGGAAGAATTATCCGTAAATGGTAGGCTTATATCCAATCCGATTCACCAACACAGATCCTTGAAAAATTTCACAATTCTTATAAGATTTTTTCTTGGACTGAGTTGCAAGACACAATATTAATTTATCTCTGGCCACTCATCTTTGGATAGCATTGTTGTGAAGGCTTCCATGAAATTACTAGCTCCACTCAATAAACCAAGAATTGACATGTTTCGTACCATTCTTTCTTGTGCTCATTCTCCATTCCACTTCAAACTTCACTATCATTAAACTCCATTCGTTAATGTGTGAATGAGTTAGACATTACTCAATGCATTCATACCACTATTTGAACATTATTAAAAGAGAAAAGCCATGCTTATAATCCAAATTATACAATGTTGGAGTATAATGCATGAGATAAAAATTAAAAAATGGTTTAGCAATTCAATTCTTGAGTTGGTGGAATGAATTTCCACTTATCCATTTAAGACAAAACATATAACACTAAACACTCACTTGTAGGCAAAGGCCTGGGTGACCTTGTGGAGGAAGAGACTCATTGTAGCGTTGGGTGTACAACCCCCAAATGCATAGAAACGATCCATACAACCCGTGGAAATGTTTCTACTGATTGTTGGGTAGTGTATGGTCTCTCAACAAACTACAGGCAACAATTGAAGCTTCAGAAAACAAGAAGATTGCTTCTAGCAGCCATGGCAAGCAACAATGGTGTTTTCCCCTTCTCCAACAATTAATTAAACTCAAAAAACTGGAATTGGAAACTCTCTACAATAGTGCAATAAGGATATTATCTAAGCCATTGATCTTCAATCTCAGAGATCAACCAACGATGTGCATTCTAGAGTTATTGGGATATTTAAATGGATAAGCGGAATGAAAACATGAAGCAAAACGCATATCATTTCCATTCAATGAACCTTCACACCATTAAAATTACCAGGTAGCCATTAGAATATAGACTAGCTTCATTTTAAACTCATAGACAAAAAACTTACACAACAAATAAAGAGAGTCATCTCACAAGAAATTAATGTTTACCCTGGAAACTCAAATGGGAAAACCAACTTTCAATTGGCTTCGACCAGGCTCTCTATTTATTGGCAATGTGCAACCTTACAGTACTCTCAAGCTCTCTAGTCCATTCTCAATCTTCACATGGGAATTTGGGCAACAATTCCTGTCACTCTTAGCCCATGAACCCCTCTTCCTTTGAGGTGCAAGAGTAAATAGGAGAATATATTATCTAGGGGGTTGGTTAGAAGGCCAAACATCCCCAAATATTCAACTTCCCCAAGCCCAACATTGGCTTCTCCTCTTTTGTTTTTTTTTTCAATTACATTTGAAAAATAATGTCTCGTGTTTTTATTTTTTAAATACACGATTTCTCCTTTTTATTTCCTTATCGTTTTTTTAATATGTTTTATCTTCATTCCTTTACATTCCTCATGCTTACAATGAGAGTACTAGATTGATGCAGGTGTAGACACCAATTAAGATGGTATGGGGCCCTTCACACCATCAACCCTGTCACAATTCCTCTCACTCTTAGCCCATGAACCCCTCTTCCTTTGAGGTGCAAGAGTAAATAAGAGAATATATTATCTAGGGGGGTAGTTAGAAGGCCAAACATCCCCATATATTCAAATTCCCCAAGCCCAACATTGGCTTCTCCTCTTCTTTTTTTTTTCAATTACATTTGAAAAATAATGTCTCATGTTTTTTATTTTTTAAATACATGATTTCTCCTTTTTATTTCCTTCTCATTTTTTTAATATGTTTTCTCTTCATTCCTTTACATTCCCCATGCTTACAATGAGAGTACTAGATTAATTCAAGTGCAGACACCGATTAAGATGGTATGGGGCCCTTCACACCATCAACCCTGTCTCCTTCCTTGTCCATAGCCTTGAACCTTACATGTGCCAATCCTTGTAGAACTTGAGTTGATAGCCAATTGTTTTCATGTAAATCCAATTTGGATCACACCTCCCCATTGGGTGGATTTTGGCCTTGTTATCCCCATTTTGTGGATAACTAAGGAGATTATGTCTCGAGGCCCTCATTTTGCAAATATGGAGTGTCGAGAGACTACATGACCAACAGTACCCTTTTGCACAGATGGAAACCCCTCTCACCACCACATATGGTCACAAATTTCTAGATGGCATCCACCACATCAACTGGCTTCCGGAAGGCAGCGGCACTTGCTCCATGAGGTACAAGTCAATATTATGGTGAGCATCATTTCAATATTTAAGCCAGTTGAGTATGCTGTATCTTAGATTGCTCTAGATTTCATAATACATGCTTGGACATTATGCATGGAAAAAGGCATAATGTCCAAGAATATATCATGAATTCTAGAGAAATCTAAGATACAACATACTCAACTGGCTTAAATATTGAAATGATGCTCACCATTATACTGACTTGTACCTCATGGAGCAAGGCCCACTACCTTCCGGAAGCCAGCTGATGTGGTGGATGCCATCTGGAAATCTGTGACCATTTGTGGTGGTGAGAGGGGTTTCCATCTATGCAAAAGGGTATTGTTGGTCATGTAGTCTCCCGACACTCGATATCTGCAACATGAGGGCCTCGAGACATAATCTCCTTAGTTATCCACAAAATGGGGATAACAACTGGCTCCTACTTGGGGACATGTGCTCATTGTAGAGTGCATGAGAACTGCAACATATCCTGGTATACTTGTGCCTACAAGGAAACATCAAATTGTCAAGTGCAGGATGGCCTACTCATCCTTGTTCTCATACGATCATAATAAAAAATGACTAAGCTAGAAAAAAAAATTGACATTTTTTTAAAATTTTCTAAACTAAGCATGAAATCAATATGCAAGTAGAGCAAAATGAAAATGAAATGAATCTAAACTAGTATGAGCAATCAAGATGCAAATGCAGGGAATCAAAATGACTTACCTACTAATCTGAGGCATGGGCCCTGAAGAAGTCATGTGACCTAGATGTGAGGTTGGAGAAGAGACCCATCCATCGGTAGTGGCATATTTCTCCCGTCTAATGCTATCAAATAATACCTTTCTCTGTCAAACTTATTCCTGGTGACGTAAGGGCCAAGCCAAGAATTGTTGTCTTCTTGGTCATATTTGGGCTCACCCTTTCTTTTGTCCCACATGAGCACAAGACTTTCTTCATTGAAATTGATGCAAGGTGTACTCTCATCGTATGGAAGCTCTGTGTGGACTGTTTCTTTGACGATTTATTCATGTTTCTCATCTTCTTCTTGCATAATATGAATAGACCCTAGCTCCTTCCCATGGTACTTTGCAGTCTTCTTCTTATATGTCGATGGGAGAAACATCTCTCTGGAATCTTCCTGCATGAAGGGTAACTTGGATGGATCATACTCAATAACTTGTGGAGGCATATCATAGTAGTGTTCACTGACATAGTTAGGGCCCCTCAGATACATCACATGTGTATCTTTCTTTTCTCTGTTATGTAAGATCTCATACGTCTTGAGATTTGGGTACCTTGGAAAGTGGTCCTCTTGTGTTTGTGAGCTTCTAAACACATGTGGGAAGTACTTTGTACCATGTACCATGTACCTTATGTCTAATTTCACTTTGACTTAGGAGATTTAAGTCAAAAGTGAAATTTGGTCATTTAAGCCTAAAATGACAATTAATTCACTTTGTGGGTGAATTGAGGGACATAAAGGAAAACTATGGAAACTTAAGTAAAGTGGGTTTTGAGTTGAGATTCTTTTGAGATGCTCTCAACCATTGATTAGGGATGAGATGAGATGATCTCATACACTCATATTTTAGGTTTCCTTATGCTTCCTTAAGGAGGCTGCAAGGGCAAATGAGAGCTTATTATTCCTTGTTATGTTCACCAAGAGAGTTGGGAGAGGAGCATGAGGATGAGGTTGGATGCATTGAGTGAGGAAAGATTGGGCGCCCACATTCATGGCGTTTGTTAGGTGATTTATATGTACTAAAAAAGACACTAAACTACCCTCAATTAAATTGTCAACCCGGGGTAAGTAAACTTAGAGTTGTAGCAAAATATATGCCAAAGGTAGAAGGTTGGTAGGAGTGTAGAATAACTAAGGAAAG
>SNQJ01S0050039.1:10290-25999 GCA_010110895.2 Picea sitchensis | reverse complement strand
GAGGATGCAGAGGCATCGGTGGAACCCCCTTGGACTCCGGATTGAGTCAGGGAGTGTGCTATTTGGGTTGATTCATTTACGGTGATATTGCTTTGTTTTGATGATATGATATTGATTTTATGATATGTTGTTGACGTTCTAACACGATGGTTGATGATGCAGGCTGACGATAGCTTTCCGACCAGACTCAGATATGGAGTAAAGGGGCCACACATGATTTCCAGATAGGTTGAGGGAGAGGTGTGGACAACAGCCATGCCACAGCCTACTAGCACTCCCGCCGTGGCTCGAACTGTAGGTTAACTATTACCTAGTTCGAGAGGATCCACGATGCCGTGAGGGAAGAAGGCAACAGTCGCTTACGATGATTCTAAGGGGCACGCAATAAGGCGGGGGCCTTATTACTTAGAGCCCTTAGTCTCCCACAAGTTCACCTGGTGGAGTGTTGACTCCAGGGGTTATAGATGTCTACCAATCAGTCAAGTCAGCGAGTGGCACCCTTGGAGCACGTGGTGCATCCTGAAGGGCACGTCGCGCAACAGAAGTAAACGAGGCAAGTGGCACCCTTGGAGCACGTAGTGCGTCCTGAAGGGCACGTCGCATTGATGATGATTATGAGACAACCTAGATGACCCTAAGACCTTAACGCCTTAAGAATTTCTCAAAACGACTCCCCTAATGAATTGTCGCCCAGTTCAAATCTAAACCTAAATTTAAAACATCTCAAGGATAAAATTTTGATAAGCCCTAAGAAAAGATCCTACAAAAATAAACATAAGGGCGTAAACTAAAACCCTCCTATGTGTTAGTTAAAGTCTTCTTAAATTAAGGGGGGGGTAAAGTAATGAGGGAGATAAATTAAGTGAACCCATGACTTTTAAATTATAAAGAAGAATTAAAATTATTAAATTGTGGGAGTATAAAAGTTAGGATTTTAGAAATACAATGAAAAGATTAATAAGTGCATTTATCTTTTTGTGTTTTAAAAAAAAAAGGGGGGAAAGGAACAATTAATAGAAATAAGGAAACTTGTAATAAAGGAAACTTAATAATGGAAAGTAGGGGACATAGGGTAAAAAGCAAAAAGGAATCAGGAGTTACAAAAAATCAGCAACTTCATTTTAGGAAAGTTATTAAAAGCATGAGAGGGGATCTAGGAACCCTAGGAGTAATTTTAGGAGTGACTATAGGGGGGGTGAGGGAATTGAGTATTTTAATATTTTTAAAGAAAATAAATTTTGGAGAAACGTGGGGGATGAGTGACACTTGGACAGCAGAGAATTTTTAGAGGATTGTCAATAAAACTTAAATTAATAATGATTTAGGAAAGTAGGTGGGTCTCAAATTTCTATAAAAGAAGGGGAAATTGGAGGAAGAGGGGAGGAACGACTAGCGTAACGTTACGCTGCCGGATTGTGGCTTGACTGTTTGCTTGTGAGGAGTTGGGAATTTCTCAGCTGTATTGGAGTGGTAGCTCAGCCTTGGAAGCGAGCTGAGAAGCTAGTCTTATCTCTGGATCTTGTGTGACCCCTTTGCGACTCGGGGGGCTAAGGGGGAAGCAGAGTACCCCTAGCGATTGGCTAGGAGGTACCGATGAGTGATCTATGGTTGGCAAGCAAGAGCGGGACGGAGCGCGCGGACGACCATTCGAGGACGACGTAAAGGCAACGGTATGATTTCTTAAATTGGTAGAATAGTATGCAACTGGGATTTATGATGTAGATCTGCTTGGTATTGAAAAGGTAATCTAGAAGTTAAATTTTATATAACATTGATTGTATTTCCGTTCCCTTCGATGATTGAATTGTTAAGTTTATCCAACGCTTGCTGAAAACCCTGATTTATCTTGTTAATGGTCTTAACCTCTACAAATCTGTCGATTTTATGAGGGGCTTACACCACCAGACATACACCTTTTGTATTATTTACCAGCGAGCCTTCCCCTGTCTGATTCATCCTTTGCAAATGGTCTTTAACTCAGCAACCGGTTGATTTGTATCTATGCGCCTTCAGATGATTTTCTGCACTCTATTTCTGCAATTTATTGTTAAACCCCCGGCACTTGCTGGATATCATTCTCTGATATTTTTCTGTGGGCGTTTTTGCATTCTCTGTGGGCAAATTCATTTACTGTGGGCAATTCTTCCTTGTGGGCATTTAGTTTGTAAATTTGTTGTTGTTTCGTTTTATACCTTGGCTGTCATTCGTTGGGTATTTTACTGTCAATTCGTTGTAAGGTCTGGCAGTTCGTTTTGGGACATTCGTTCTTCTCTTAGCATGGACAGCTATTGCAATGTGCATTCTGATTTCCAGGTGCATCCTTATTTCAGTGTGTGTTTGTATTTCAGAGGGGGGGGGGGGGGGGGGGCATCTGTGTAATACCTTGGGCGTGGGTTATTACAGCGTGGGCATTATTTCAGGGGCGTTTTTGGTATGCATTGTTGTTTACCCTTGGCTGTGAATGAAATTTATCTCTGAATGAATGTCATTGTGAACGAAATTCTCTGTGAACGAACAACTCTGTGAACGAATTTCTCTGAAAACGAAATATCTGGGTGAATGAAATTTCGCTGCGTTGTATCTTTGGATTATGGGTTACTAGATCTCTGCGTCATATCTTTGCTTTAAGTCATTATTACCCCTCTGCGTTTTGTTATAATATCTTTGTTCCCTAATCGTTTGCGTTTGAAATAACCTTTGTCAGTGTTTTAAAATGCCCATACCTACGCATGGATGGCGCTCCTATACCCGTTACCAACAGTGTATTATGGCTGTGTTGATTTAATGACAATTCATTATGACTGTGTTGATTATTTTATGAGCGTTCTCTGTTACAGTTGTTTTTGGCAAGTCACCGGTTCTTGGTTCTTGGGTGTAAATCCCCTTTCTGCGCCCCAGTACTTTAGGTATAATTCTCCCTTCGCTGTTAAGGTAGGGCCCCCGTTATTTAAATTGTGAAGCTAACAGCATAAGGGTATCAACATGATTGGTGCTGACCTGGTAGTTGCAGTTTCAACTGTTAATAATAGTAATAAGACATAAATGTGCTTGTCAGCTAATTTCAATGCCACTTGATGTGAAAAGAAGGGATATGATTATGTTATGAGAAGGTTAGTATAGTTTCATTGTGATTAATAAGCAAATAAAATGTAAAGCCATTGTCATTTTTAATTGAAATGTATTTAGAGTATAAAGGTGTGGATAGGATTATGGTATGCTAAGGTTAGTATAGTTTCATTGTGAATGGTAAGCAAATAACATGTAAAACCATTGTCCTTTTTATTTGAAATGTATATAGAGTATAAAGGTATGGATATGATTATGTTATGATAAGCTTAGTATAGTTTCATTGTGATTAATAAGCAAATAAAATGTAAAGCCATTGTCCTTTTTAATTGAAATGTATTTAGAGTATAAAGGTGTGGATAGGATTATGGTATGCTAAGGTTAGTATAGTTTCATTGTGAATGATAAGCAAATAAAATGTAAAACCATTGTCATTTTTATTTGAAATGTATATAGAGTATAAAGGTGTGGATATGATTATGTTATGCTAAGGTTAGTATAGTTTCATTGTGAATAATAAGCAATAAAATGTAAAACCATTGTCCTTTTTAATTGAAATGTATTTAGAGTATAAAGGTGTGGATATGATTATGTTATGCTAAGGCTAGTGTAGTTTCATTTTATTGATAACAAGTAACATGTAAGGTCCTGGTCATTTAATTGAATGTTATTGTAATAAGGGAAGTGATGACATGGATATGTCATGAAACTGTTAATATAATTTCTTTGGGATTGATGACTTATAACAGAAAGGACCTTGAATCGAAGTGCAATCAATTATCATAATTCAGTAAACGGGGAATGCAGTTAACTGTTGGTACCTTATTTAAGGCAGGGTTGGTAACTCGTCATTAATAGAAGTCAATGGAGTAATGGTTGTAATTGATGTCAATGGGTCTCTCTAGTGGTTGGTCGTTGTCGGAGTCCTTCTAACTTGCGTCTTTCGTAGAGGTCGTGGTTGCCCTTTGATTTGTAGTACTTGGTTCTCTTGCATTGTGTGGTCTGCTTGTGTCGGGCAGGGTATAAACACCTCCTTGTAGCCTTAGTATACATATGTGTGTGTGTGATTTTTTTGTGTAAAGAATCCAGTGCCGTATCAAGAGTCTCGGGCTGTTTAAAGGCACAGTTTCCACTCTTGCGACACACTCTGAGCCGTATCAGTAGTCTCGGGCTGTTTAAAGGCACAGTTTCCACTACTGCGAGTCCCTGAAAGATTTATTAGTTTCTGCCTGAGCAGTCGGCCAGGAGCCTGTCTAATCTTCTTTCGAGAAGACATAAGACTAAAAGCCCTGCTTTTCTATGCAGAAATAGTAAACTCTACTGTTGGATTCTTCCATCTGTGACTGTACTGTGCTTAACACCTGGTGACGTTTTCTTCTTACAGCTGCTAGTGGTACGCCTCATGTCTAGGGGCGTTTATTGCTTGTTGTCACTGTGATATATCCCGTGTCGTATGGTTGTGTTCCTCTTGCTTGCTCCTAGTTGGTTGTCAGGTGGCGACATAGAGTCAAGTGTGTCTGTTCCTCCTTCACGCGCGCACACACCTTAACTTTTAAACACACATAAAAAAAAACAAATTTTTGCACCTGTTATCAGAATTGTGGTCGTAACAAGGAGGGTTGTTACAAAGTCTTAAACCCAAAAGAAGGATTAGTGATTTTTGCAATTCATACTTATATTTTGAAACAAAAGAGTATAACCAACATGTGAAAGTATAAACATGAGGACACTAAGCCTAACATGTAAGCAAAAGGATGTAGACTTTGAATTAGTTACTAAAAACAACATAAACAATCAACTCATTCAAGACAACCATCAATAAAAAATCAAACCCTGCAACCACATAGGATCATCAAGCACATCGAAATCTGAAAAAGGTCCAAAGAGAACGTGTCAATTCCATCATACAAATTTCAATGAAACATCATAGGTCAAGAAGCATTATGAGGACATTTGGAATCATAAGATCAAAAGGGGTAATCAACCCCATGAAAAGAAATTATCAATCAAGATCAAACCCCCAACTCCCTCAAGGTATGCAAAGAATTAACATTAGGCTCAAGTAGTAGAGGATTAGACATTAGGGATGGATGTTTAGTAGGGGGGGATTTCCTTTCACTTTTACAAGAAAAAGTAAAGGGGGCTTGTTGTGGCCTCAAAACCCCCTTTTATTCTATGTCAAGAAAACATAAGAAGAATTTATTTTTGAAAACATCCCAGTATCTTACGAGAGATTTATATTTTCCTCTCCACCATAGGAACCAACCATATGAAAAGTCCTTCAGATGTATATATGTGACATTAATTTTTTCTTCATCATCAGAAATTTGGTAATACATGAAGTATTGTATGATTTTATTTACCCATCTTGTTTCCTCTCTTGCAATCGATCCATCAAATTTTGGAACAATAATTTTCACCTTGGTCGTGCCATTATTAAATATCCCCATGTTGGGAAAGTATTGTGATTAGGGAGGCATCCAGTGTGAATTATAATTATTTGGGTTTCTATTCCCATTCTCTATCGCTTCGATCTTGATTCTCATGTCGTTTTAATTTCCACTGCACTCTGCTAATCCTTCATTCAATTTGTGAATTTTAGCATCTAGATAACTTATAAGGCTCACACAAAATTATTTAAGACCTTTTCTTAGTTGTATCCTAAAGGGAGCATTGTCATCTAATCCACCTTCCTTTTTCTCTGGTTCTTTGACCTTTTTCTCTTATCTCCTCATTGTTGCACATAGGTAAGAAGGCATCACGCCACACCAGGTTTACTTCCAGTGAACACAGAGAAGGGAAAACAAGTTGCCCATTACCGAGAGAGGACAAACTATATTTTACAAAGAGAGGAAGAGGCAATTGGTTACACACTAACTATTACAATGAGAGGAAATGATAATTTGGTTGAAGAAGAGAAAGGAATAAATGGCAGAAAGTGAAGTGAAATTTGAAAGGTGAAAAGTGAAGTGAAAGTCAAAAGGTGGAAAGTGAAGTGAAAGCAACTCAAAATCGAGATTAAACTAGAGACAACGGTGATCAGTAAAAAATTGGAAGCACAATATATGAGATAGAATATTTAATGGAAATTGAATCATGGATGAATAATGAAAGGTGAATGGAGAAAAGAAAGGAAGAAGGAGAAATGACACATGTAGAGACATCACTGAAAACTGCTTGAGAAACTAGGCTATGAGAGGGAATGGTGGATAGAGGATGTCGCACGGTTGTAAAATCAAGAGTGAAGTGGTGTCTAGAGGAGTTTGTGGGGTTGGTGAATGGGGAGACTAGGTCACGTAGTTGATTGCATAATTGAGGGCAGAGTAGTGGATAGAAGAGGTCACGGGGTTGAAGAATGGAGAGAGGAGGTCGTGTAGAACGAGGGAAGATCACTATCATAGATATCTTGATATGGGAGATGGGGATGTTTTAGAAAAGATCGTTTGGAGGCATGCAATGCTCTTATATCAAGAAACAAAAGGCTCATAATAGAAGATATAGTTTATGAAAAGATGCAGGTAGTGAAACAACATTACCATAAATTTGAAAATTTAGTATACTATGCCTTTTATGATGTGATAGCGATGAGTCTTAAAAATTATTCTCTTATTAGATAGACCTTACAAAAGAATAAAAATCACGGACTCAAACTGCTTCATATTCATTGAGTCCCCCTCTAGCATGACTCGCTTGCCTCTCAGTCTTTTCATGAAGCATGTTGCATTGATCTGGAACATAAATGGGTGGTACTAGGTAGATTAAAAATGATGTTATCATAGAAGACAGAGTGAAGAAAAATGTAATACCCCCAGGTTGTAAATGTACATATGTTTAATAGGTTGGTGAGCTAGGATCTTTTGGGCCAGAGCGCCTGTGTATAAATGTTTTGGGTTGGAGTTCCTGTGTGATTTAGACTAGGGAGCCTATTTTTTGAAAGTTCAATGAACCTGAAGAATGTAATATGTGATCACAATCAGATATATATTAATAAAATACATCACTACTACAGAACAAGTAAGATGAAAGAGTATGGGGGGATTGGACTCCAAAAGAGGGAAAGGGAGCTAGGAATTAAGAAAAGTGGCTAAGTCAAGGGGGGATTAATCCAAGGGAATATAATAATATATTCAAAATTCATAATTCCTTAATTTATAATTTTATCATAAGTTCCTAAGTGGTGTAATGAATTACCAAGTGGAGGAAAACGTAGTTCCTTGAGTGTCACATTTCAAGACAAGAACATGCAAATATAATGTTGTGTTTTAGTGGAAATTCATTCCATTATTCCATTCCATTATTTTGAGCTTTTCCTATGGAGTGTGAGCTATGGAGATATTGTTTCTCTTTAACTTTATATCATTGCAACCCTATAAATCCTTAGGGTTTGGGTGGAAGAAGTTGGTTGTCAGGCCTACGGAGCATTCTCCTTAAGTGAGAGAATTGTTGGGAATAATTTTCTTTGTGTTGTTGCCTAGTAGGTGTTGTAACTCTTTGAGAGCATACTTTCGTTCCAAGTGGCATAGCGCTCTGAGACTTCCGGGGCAGCATGTTGTTGAAGCCCTAGAAGGAAAGGGGTGCAACCAAAGGATTGTGGAGAACTGAATCGATACACTTCCTAGGATGGGACAAGATATAGATAATGAGAGGCTATGAGATGGAACTACTATTGGAGTTGGTTCCATTGGCCTTGTCTTGATTTGTGTGTTTTTCAACCTTAGTTTGGATTAGGTATAATTTTCCCTAATGGAGTCATAACCCCAACTCGGGGGTGACCTTTTGTTGAGAGTGAATGAACAACATAGTCTATATTTGGGAGGAATTTCTTAGGTCTATATCCAGTTGTTGATTATCATTAAAAGATAAGTGTTCTTTTAGGTGTTTCTGATGATTATTGTGTGGTTATTTATGTTAATTATGTAATGATTATAACTGTTATACTTATTCTTGAGAATGATATGTTGTTAGGAAGGCATCAGTGTTCATATGTAGGGAATGACAAATAATTATTGGTATTAGAGAATTAATGGCATGAATTGAAGAAAATTCAAAAATTCATTACTTGCAATTGGTTTAATTTACAAACTATTAGATATCCATGGAGAAATTGGGTAAAAATCCCCAATTTCCAAGTGAATTCAGGACGAATGCATGCCTAGAAACGTCAAACAGTTGAGCATGGAGGTAATTGGTCATTTTCAGAATTGGAATTGGCCAAAAGAAAAAAAATTATATTACTTCCATGACATCCATAAAGAAATTTTGAAAATATGCATTTTTGAAAAAATTGAAAATTTGGAAAATTTTAGGATTTTCCATACAATGACGTCAACGATGATGTGGATCCACATGTGAGGTGACGTGGACTACCATTATGGTAGGTCCATGGTAGAAAATTATGGGGTCTATAGTGTGCAATGGTGGGCCCAAATATGACATGGGTGTGAAGTTGGGTGATGTGGTAATCTCTGATACCATAAGTGGTTTCGAAGGTTTTAAAAGTGGTTTCATAAAATTGAAAAAAAACCCTAAAATGGATTTGGGAGAACCACATATCCCCTTAGTGGTTTGGTGGTATCGAAGGTGGACGAATCAATAAATTATTTGCAACTTTAACCTCTAAAGTTAACATGAGTCGTCAATCTTCCTTTAATCTCCACTTTCTAATCGAAGGACCGAGAAATTTGCATGTGCCCAAGGGAAAATGGTGTTGGATGGGACCCTCCCATCCCCGCAACCAATGGATGAGTGTCAGGTGGAAGTTTGGTGAAGAAAATGGGACCCCTGTCCCATCCGAGGTCAAGCAAGGTCCCAAGTGGGAATCTAGGTACAATGGGGCCCATAATATAATAAATAAAATAGAATAAAGGTAAGGTAAAATAAAGAGGAGGAAGAAAGAGGAAAGAAAAGGGAAGAAGAAAGAGAAGGAGGAGGGTGTTGGAGGCTAACAAGGCAAGGCTAGGGTGGCCAAGACGATGATATGGTGTCACTTCGGGGTACCATGTGGACCTAGAACAACACATCAACAACCATGACAACAAGGATGCCACAAAGGGAAACTTTTACTAAGGTTTAAAAAAAAAAAAAAACTCTAAGTCTGGAAAAATAAGTGAAAAAGAACAAAGTTGTCATTTCCATATTGTTGTAGATTTTGAATGGAGCATCAAATGGACAATCTGAGAGTTTTTATGAATTCATGTCATCAATATTATCTATTCATCATGCAAAATTTTCCCTGGTTCTTGACATATTTACCTCCGCAAGTAACAAAAGTTGGTATCTGGGATTAATTGCACTAGGATGAAAATTGCACAACAATGGGTAAATTGACAAATTTCATAATACTATAACTTTCTGCTCATATCTCATAATTGAGAAAGAAAGTAGTCATTGGAAATATATTGGATAGAAGAATATAAAAATGCACTCATAAATGTTAATTGGGTAGTAAATTCACAAGAAATCAGAAGGAATATTTATCGTGCACTTAAAAGGAAGAATTGTGCATAATTTTCTAGAATTTTTGAATTATTGCTTTTTACTAACAATTTATGTTGCATGTGATTTTTTTTCCCCTCAAATCAGGCTTTGAAGAAATAATTACAGTTCACTTATTGTTAGTAAGATAATAAGAAGTTGAAGAGATCACGGTTGGTGTTAGTGTTCGAGCTGGTGCGAGCGTAAGGGTTTGATCTGGTAGGTGCAGAGAGTTTCATGGCAGCGCCAGGGGGCGGGACGTCCGCCCCCCCTCCTTCGATTTCGGTTGAAGATGCCTTTCACAGGATCCTCCACAGTCAAGGGAAGAATACATCCCTTCCCGAGATTCCGAAATTTATCAAGAAACTTGATGAAATCCCCG
Organism: Picea sitchensis; assembly: GCA_010110895.2. Classification (NCBI taxonomy): domain Eukaryota; kingdom Viridiplantae; phylum Streptophyta; class Pinopsida; order Pinales; family Pinaceae; genus Picea; species Picea sitchensis. The sequence continues at coordinate 16,077 of SNQJ01S0050039.1, read as the reverse complement.
AAATTGTCTTACCCAAAGAGAATCCAATGAAAATCGCAGTGGCGTTAGATCAACGAGGATTAGTGGGTCAGTTTATGGGACTGTGGCCATCTACCAGGACTACAGATGATTGGATCCAACGAAACTGGAGACCAAACCTAGCACATGGAGTAACCTGCTACCCAGTTGGAAGAGGGTTCTTCGTCTTTGAGTTCATCTCAGAAGAAGACCGAGACTTAGTATTCAGGAACGGACCCTACTTCATGGGGACGCAGGGGCTTTATTTGAACAAATGGACCCCCAATTTTGACCCGTTGGTGGACACGCCTAAGGAAGTGCCGGTTTGGGTCAGACTGCCAAATCTGCCTATGCACTGCTGGGATTTTGAATCATTGCAAAGGATAGGGAATGGAGTCGGCAGGTTCATAGATAAAGCGGATAATAAAGGCTAGTACACCTGTGCCAGAATCTGCGTGGAAGTCGATTTGGAGGCGGGACTTCCAGAAGATGTCAAGTTAACAGTTGGATCCTGGACTCACTACCAGAAACTGGACTACGAGCACCTGCCATTCAAGTGCAGAAACTGTCAGGAGCATGGACACTTCCAAAGAAATTGCCCCAAATTACAAGTCAGTGGAACAGAGGACGCAGAAGGCTGGCAAAGGGTGAAGAGAGGGAAAAATTCACAAAATGCTAAAAACAGAGACAAGATGAACCAGGAGCAGTCAAAAGAGGGCAATCCAAGAAAAAACACTCAAGAAACCCCAAAAGTACAAGAAACCCCCACAAACATTCTAGAAGAAGAAGGAAACCAACAGCCAGTGGCCCCAGATGATCCTACCACGGATGCCAAGAGTATAAGTACRAGCAAGGAGAATATCAACCTGAATACGAATACAGATGCCGAAACCCTGGAAGAGGAGGATACTGAAGCAAGTAGCCCGAAAGGAAATCCTGACAAGCCAAGGAGGGGCAGGAAGACAGAGAAGAAAAGAAGAGAAGAGCAGTCCTATAAGGAAGTAGCTCAGGGCACACAACAAACAATCCTAGAAATGGTGAACACCAGATTGGGGGCGAAACAGGGGAAGACACCAAAAGGTGGTCCCCCTCCACATCTAAGTAAATAATGCAGTTTGTCTCCTGGAATTGTAGAGGACTAGGAAGCAAGCTAAAAGAAGAATCCTTGAGGGACTTAGTAAGGCTAGTAAGACCTGAAGTCCTTCTAATCCAGGAGACGAAACTGGAGGAGGAAGAATTTCTCCAAGTAAGCAATGTATTCTGGAAGAAAGGCCCGGGAAGGGCAGTAAGTGCTAGAGGTGCCTCTGGGGGGTTACCAACCCTTTGGGATTCTTCAACAATTGAAATAGTAGAAGAAGAAGCAACCACTCATTGGCTTTTCACCAAGCTGCTCCACAAGGGCTCCGGACATCTGGTAAGTCTTTTTAACTTGTATGTTCCTGTATCAGTTAAAGAGAAGAAATATTGATGGGATTCTTTAGCTTTATTTCTTAATCAAACCAACTCTGAGAATTTAGTAGTGGCAGGGGATCTAAACGTCACCCTCTCACTGGCTGAGAAGAAAGGGGGATCTATTGTCCGAGACCCTGCTAGGGAATGGGTTGAAGACTTGATCTCGTCTTGGGAATTGGAAGATATCTCTCCATCCAATGGAAAGTTCTCTTAGTCCAATAAAAGACTAGGACCAGGCCATATAGCTTCTAGACTAGACAGATTCCTTGTCCAATCTTCTTTCCTTACGCTTGGTCTCATGGCATCTTCCAAAGTCCTCCCTCATTACACTTCAGATCACAAGCCTATCTCCCTGTTCCTCTTTCCTAGTTCTGCTCTAGGCCCTATCCCGTTTAGATTCTGCCCAAATTGGACAAGACATGAAGACTTCCTAAACATTGTCCGTCGTACCTGGAATATCTCCATCACTGGGTCCCCCTTCCTTGTGTGGGAAGAGAAACTCAGAAACCTCAAAGTTAATCTCAAAATGTGGGCCAAAAACCTTGGCTCACCCGTGGATGAAAGGAAAAGAATTCAGGAAACTCTGGAAAGACATCAGGAATTCATGGAAGAATCTCAAGTGACCCAGGAACTCCTCAACCAGGAATCCGAAATCCAAAGAAAGTACCATAAAATTTGTAGGGAAGAAGAAACATACTGGAGAATTAAGTCAAGGGCGCTTTGGCTTCAAGAGGGAGATGAAAATACATCTTTCTTCCCTAAGCAAGCCCAAGCAAGGACCAATTTCAATTTCATCAGCGAAATCCAATGGCAAGACCAAGTATACACGGACTCAGAAGGCATCAAAGAGGCGGCTCATTCTTATTTCAAAAACCTTTACTCAGCGACAGACCAAGAGGACTTGGAGTTGGACTCCTATCCATTTTTAGAAATCCCAGTTCTGGTCACAGAAGAGGATAACAGGACATTGAACAGACCTATCAGCATTAATGATATTAAGAAAGCAGTTTTCAAAATGAACCCTGACAAAGCGCCTGGCCCAGACGGATTCACAGCTCGCTTCTACACCCAATGCTGGGACATCATAAAAAAGGATTTAAGCAGAATGGTCATGAAAGCTCAGGACTGCAACAAACTTGGAGGCAGCACAAACTCGTCCTTTCTAGCCCTTATCCCAAAAGAAAAAGGGGCCAAAAACTTTGCCAGATTCAGACTGATTTCCCTTTGCAACACTGGTTACAAAATTATCACCAAAATAATCGCAAACAGGCTCAAAAAAATTCTGCCAAATTTGATTCCGGAAAATCAAGGAGGATTTGTGAAAGGGAGGCAAATTTTAGATAACATTATTCTAGTTCAAGAATCCATTCATACTAGCTGCAAAAAAAAAGAAAAGGGCATGGTAGTCAAGCTGGACTTAGCTAACGCTTTTGACAGGGTGAGACATGATTTTCTGTTTGTTGTTATGAGGAAGTTTGGATTTAATCAGAAATTCATAGGTTGGGTTAAGGCCTGCATTGCTGCACCTTGGATCGCCCCTCTGATAAATGGACGGCCTGCCAAGTTTTTCAAGTCTTCTCGAGGATTGAGGCAAGGGTGCCCTCTCTCCCCACTGCTCTACGTTTTACAAGCCTCGGTTCTAAGTTTCCAATTGCAGAGTGCTCTCCAAAGCAGAGCTCTTCCAGGTATAAGAGTAGTCCCTACAGTCAAGGAGGTCAACCACGCTCAGTTTGTCGATGACACTCTCTTATTGGGGGATGCCAACCTCAAAACAGCAAGGAATTTCAAAACAGAACTGGATCTCTATAAAGCATGTTCTGGCAGCGAAATAAATTACCATAAAAGCAAGATATTTGGCTGGAACTGGAATCCTAGAGAAATGTTGCAAATAAGCCAGGCTCTTGAGATGGAAGGAATAACAGTTTGGGACAATTTTACCTACCTGGGGATTCCAATATTTAAAGCACACTCCAAAGTAGCCCATTGGACGCCCATGGTGGATAAACTCAAAAATAAGATTCAAGTATGGGGAGCAAATTGGCTCAACAAAGCCGGTAAAGTGGTGTTAATGAATTCAGTCATTACAAGCCTTCCAATTTACCAATGTTYTGTACTTCTCRCCCCTAAAACTATTACAAATAAAATCGAYGAGCTGCTCCGGAGATTCCTATGGGAAGGAGGCAAKAATTGTGAAAGGAAACTTCATTTAGTTAATTGGGATAAGGTCAAGAGGCCAAAGCTGGAAGGTGGACTAAGCATAAGAGATGTGGCTGCCCATAATATTGCTATGGGAGGGAAATTGCTATGGAAAATGATCACGGGGAAAAGATCCTGGAGCAAGCAAATCCTTAGGAAAAAATATTTCACAGGTGATAGGGATCGCTGCCTGGAGAGGCCTGCAAAAGCTCAGATAGGCTCGCCGATTTTTAACTTGTGTCAAAGAGCCATGCCTCTTCTGAAGACAAAAATCACCTGGATTCCGGGGAATGGGTCAAAGATTTGGATTTGGGAGGACTCTATTCTCGGAGAACAACCCCTCTTATAACTAAGAGAAACAAGGAACATTAAGGGTTGGCTTTTGAACAAAAACTACAGAACGCTTTGGGATATTTCCAGGTGGAAGAATGATGCCAAGCAATCCTAGGATGGCTGGAACCTAGGGAGGTATCCGGAAGAGTTCAAAGAGGAAGCAACAATTTTGCTGGATTTCCTCCAAGGGAAGTCACCTTTAAATGCCAGAACCAAAGACAAGCGAGGTTGGGGATCATATTCAGGGGCTTACACTTCAGCAACTGGTTATAAGGCAATTTCAGACATTCTGTGGGTCCCTCCTAATCCTACCCCGTGGAAAGCTCTCTGGAATTTCCCCTCAATCCCTAAGGTGGATCTCTTTGTCTGGACTCTCATTCACAATAGTATTTTAACCTTTGATAACCTGAAAAGGAAAGGTTTGGAAGGGCCTTCTCGCTTCCCCCTGTGCTCACAGGCAGAAGAAACCACTGCCCACCTTCTTTTCGTCTGTGATTTCTCCAAAGAAGTTTGGGGGCTTCTTGTGGGTTCAATCGCCTCCAACCTTCCAACCTCAGGCAAGGATATTTTTAATTGTTGGTTGTCTCTATCCCCGTTTGATCTGACAAAACAAAATCTCCTCAAGACGGTCTGGATGTGGATTCCCAAATTTATTTGTTGGAAGATCTGGTTAGAGAGGAGCAACAGAATTTTTAATGAAGAAAGAAGATTGCCAGCTCAAGTGGCTATCAAAGCCAAGATCATGATTTCAGAAGCTATAAGTATGAAGACTTCTATCCAAAACTCTGCCACTTTAACCGATGAAGAAGGGCATTGGCTCAAGGAGTTCAGGCAAAGCTATCCGGATACCAACCAAATCAATTTCCCAAAAAAGAGGAACTGGGAAATCCGGATGACGGAACAAGATTTCCTGAAATGGAGATCGTCGCTCGACGAATGGTGTCTCTTCTTTGATGGGGCTTCGAAAGACAACCTGGGAAAGGCAGGGGGAGGAGGCATACTTCTCGAACCCACTGGATCAACTAAATTGTCCTTCGCTTGGGGACTAGGCTTTGCCTCCAACAATCAAGATGAATTTTTATCTCTCTGGCAAGGGCTAACTCAGGTGGTAAAGCTGGGCATCAAGGAAGTAACGATTGTGGGTGACTCTAAACAGGTGGTGGACGCGTTGAATTTCAAAAAAATTCCAAAAGACATGAGGCTGGCTCAGCTGTACAAAAAGACCCTCCTTCTCCTATAGTAGATCAATGATTACAATATCTATCATGTGCTAAGATTGTTGAACGGTCAGGCAGATAAAGAGGAAAATCAAGGTACTCTTCTCAGCAAAGGACTGTTCAATATCAATGAGGAAACATCTCATCACTCGATCCCCTAATCGAAGAGCCAATCCGGACGTGTCTTTTCAAGTGAGCAATCCGTTGGACAGAAAGAGCGTCAGTATCAGTCTAGCTGCGGGACGGATGAGATCTTAGCTCAAAGATTTGGTGTCACATTGCCTCCGTGAGGATCACGAGTCGGGACAGGCGGGTTCGTTGTTAAAAGAAACCCTCTTGATTGAAAAACTCACTTCAGCAGTTGGACGAACGAATTGCAGGGCATTAGGAAGCAGCAATTAATCCGGGTCTAGAAGGCATGGAATCGAGCTCCAAGACTCCCCTCACTGCGAAAGAGAGAATAGATCTGATCAGGGCAGAATTGGAAAGCATTAGAGCTTCTACAAAGCGAAAATGGGAAACTCTCAACTTTGAAATGCAAGATCTAAGGGATGAACTTTTAGATGAAATACATACTGGATTGAAGGACGCG
>SNQJ01S0050038.1:12900-29382 GCA_010110895.2 Picea sitchensis | reverse complement strand
GTTCGTGGAAGGCCTGCACTTGGTTGGTGATTTTCTACAGCAGATAAAAGATAAGTAATCTGAGTTATGTTTATCACACTTGACATGACTGTGTTGTTTATATTATCATGTTTTCCGCTGTGTAAATGAATTGATGATGAATGTTATGGAACATTTAATTATAGCAGTACTCATATATTTTACTCTGAGTTTTAAGTGTGTGTTAAATGTGTTAAATGCATTTGTTTATAATTCCATGTAAGGAATGGTAAACTGAGAGGTTGGGAAACCTGGGTAGTGAAGGGTACAATACAATTGGTATCAGAGCAATTGGTACACTACAAATTGGTATCAGAGCAATTGGTACACTACATCTGCTATATGGGTCGTGAAAATATGCCTTTCTGATTTGAAACGATTGTACACATCCATGAAATCACCTTTTAGAAGTATTGTTTCCTTAGTGGTGTCCTAATAATACTCTGCTTGATGTCGAAGATGCTCTAATTGCTTTCTCATAGAAGTATATTCTCGTTCATCCATTTTTTCTCTATCAAGTGTGGCATCAGTTATAGCCATCCCATCTCCAAGCATCTCGCTCACCTTGGTATTTTTTGTATCAAATAAAGTTTCTTATGTGGTTACAAACATAGTACTATATAAAGTGAACCTCCTTCTTTTGATAGTTTTTTTCATTATCGCCTTATGTTTCTTGTCATAAGAGATAGCTTGCACATTAGCAACCTCGTCAATAGGTTCAGGAATTTGTTGATCTCCTCAAGATAAGGTATTTCCCAAGCTCCCTGAAGTATAGAAATGTTCTATAACAGGTTCTTTCCTTTTTTCCATGGTAGGTACTTAACTGGTACCTTCTTTTTTTAATGTCTTATCTTGTGTCGAAGTTATAGGTGATTGTTATGTATTGTTGGTTGTCTCTCTCAATTCATTAGAGGGAATTTCCTCTGTGAGTTTTGGTGATGAGGCTCTATGTTGGTCAATTCCAGGTGGTTTTCTTACTATCTAAGGTGGGGAATTGGATGGCAAGTCTGCAGTCATTGTATTTTCTATTGATGGGACATTGTTTTCTTAGTGTTCATACCCCCCTTCTTCTTCTTCCTCATTGTCACCATTTTCAATGCTCAAATCACCCTTTTCTTCTTCGAATGTATTTCCTGCATTAGGTTGTTCATTACTAGTATCCCCATCATTACGAGGTGACCTTGCTTCTTCCAAAGGCTGAGTTTCCAGTTGTGGAAAATTCACACCATCATGGGTGATTTCAATTCCTGTGTCCCTTCTTTCTGGATTTTGTAATGGTCCTTCTAAGGCTAGGGCAATGATTTGTCCTGAATCTACCTCATAAGTGATAGGTATTGGGGCTATGTAAGATGTTTCTGAACCTTCATCGTCATCATATAGGGTTATTAAATTGATAAAGACTAAGGGTACACTTGTTCTAGCTGGTGTCCTTGATGATCTTTGTAGCGTTCTAGCTATTGTAGGTTTCTCCACTTGGGTTTGTAGCGAACTTGGGTCACCTTGAGTGATGATCCTCTCTAGTGGAGTTGCTTCAGTAGTATTTGGCTCAATTGCATGAGTGCATGTCTCAACTAGGAAAATCCTTGGAGGTTCTAAAGCTTGAAGAAAAGGGGTATGTCTCATCGTTTTCATAATCCTTTCTACCTCTGCTAGGAGCATTGTTCCTCTTTTTGTTGACTTTGTTGCTTCTGTTGCTCTAACTTCATCTCATGCTCTAATAGTTGCCTCCATTGTACGATCTATAGTTTCAAATTGTTCTTGCACCGACATAGCCTTAAACTTGGTAATTTTTGGGTTTGCTTTTCTTTGAAGAACCTCTTCCCAGTCTTGAGCATTTTCGGTGAAGAGCTCATCTTCATAACTATCATGGGTGTAAGGCCAATGTGACATTTATTGCCCTGCATGCTGGGGCACTAGCCCTTTGGGATCATGTCTATGAAACTGACTTGTAGGGAACCTGTATTCCAAATGGCTCGGGCCTTCTTGCTTGAAATGTGTGGTGTCTTTGACTATATAATATCCAATATGGAAATAGTAGGGTATAAAATCCCTCTACTTCTCCTTCATCGGAGAGGCATTGAAACCTTGTAAAATGGTCTGGTAGCATATTTCCCCCAACACTAAATGGTCTGGGACACAAGCGGGGAGTATATGTGGAGCAACTGTAGCTCCAAAAACCCTAATATAAGTGCTCCTCTTCCAAATACCAATGACCTACCTTGGATATCATTTTCTTTGTTGTTACTAAAAGTCTTGGACAATTCTGTCTAAAAATAATAATATCTATCTTAGTTATGAACTCATCATATATAATAGAATAAAATTTATTATACTTGTTTTCCCATAGGATGCTAAAATACACATGTACAGGTAACTCGGTGATATAACCACTTAGACTCATAGCTGAGAAAACATTTCTCGCGCAAATTACGTCAAGCAAGAAGGATGCCATATAAAAAGATGGTGCCTCACCTTCTTTTGTTTTATGAACATGTTTAATAGTGATGCTCAATTGCTTTAAAATAATGGCCCTCGAGTCGAAACTACTTCTAGAAATTGTGACCGTGTATGCTAAGGGCATCCAGGCTTCTAAAAATCTTGAACAATCTTTTTCTCCATACAATAGGCAGATCAATACCATTAAGTACATGTATGGTTCCCTAATATTTGTTGTGTTGTACCAACCAGTGGTCCTACTTAATAATGTCTTCTCCTCCCTCCACCAAGAAGCTAATAATTGACTGGTATTATGGCGTTCATAGAACTTAACCACAAAATCAGTATTTAGTCTTTCTTTCGGTTCTCTGAGCTTCTAATACTTTTGCACCTCTACCGAAAGGAATACACCAACGCATTCCCCTTCCACATTATTGATTACACATTTCTCAATGTCAGTATGGTCAATTATCCATCCTAGGGTCTCTATGCAAGGAAAAATGGGATTTTTGCATGCTACCCTGTGTAAGTACGACCATCTAATATTTGGAAAAAATTGGTCATCTAGCTCCCTGACTTCTGGGACACTGTGAGGCGTAAATTTTGGAAAATATTCCTGATGAATTTTGTTATAGAGATCACCCCAAGCTGGAAGGAGTACCTTAGATGCGGTGCTTGCCTTTGTATCTCTGAACACTAGTGGTTGAGCGAACTGCTTCTTGGTCGATATTCAAATCACAGGTTCTACCTTTCGATGCAAATTCCAACTCTCTTGTTACTACTGGACTCGGTCCTTCACAAGCTTTTGAATCTTTCCCTTTAGGTGTCCTTGGTGAGCTTCTGGTTACTGACCTTCAAGGAGGCATTTTCCCTGCATGAGAACGCCACCATGAGTTGTAAGCGATTATAGAAGATAACGAGAAATTTGGTGATGTATAACACCAAAAAAATTCACAGCAGAATTTAATGCTTACATTCTTTGCAGATAAACCTGGTCTTTCTAGTGTTTTCATAAACCGGCGCTAGAGGCAGGCTCCTTGGTGACTTTTCTCTCCTCTTGATCGAAAGGCAAGTTTCTTGAACATAATGTGAAATTGGAAAAGAAATGGCATTACAAATTCAAATTTCTAGATCCCATAGTGTTACCTCGTTGCATCTAGTGTTTAATTGGAGGGAGTACAACATGATCTTTTCAATCTTTAGAAATCAAAACAGGATCTGTGCCACGCTTGGGATTTAATGTATTGCAAGTTGATGGTGTGGAGGCCCGTTGTTTCTAGTTCATTAGTGATTTCAAATTTTGAATTTATCAGCACACAGTACTGGAGATCGAGAGTATTCGTTAAGTGTCATTTTCCTTTGATAGCATCTTATCGACATCGACGATCGTTTAGCGAGGGATCCTTAAACAAGTTATTTGTGTATCGCAAGTTTTGAGGGGAATGACACGTCAAGAAAAACATCATTTTGTATTCATTGGTGACCCTAACCTTTGACTTAACAGTTCTGGAATTGTTTCAAACCTCGTGGTAATCCTCTGCACAAGTTATTTTAGATATAACCTCTTACTGATGGCTAGATCTATGTTTAAATGGATGGACAACTTCGATTCACCCAGAAAGGACGTGGACGGTCCAAATCCCTCCATAGTATCGGTGTCAGGGGAAACGTGTATGTTAAGTGATTTATTATGTTAAAACTTGTCGATGGCCGATGTGTGTATTGGCATCAGTGGTTCGCTCTGACCCTTACACTCTTCTTCTATTGCTAGAAAAATCTGACACCAACCTTCATTACCATATAGGGTGACGTAGATTGACGTGGCAAATGACATGGAATCTAGGTTTCAAAGGATGACGTGTAATCTAACACATCAGTACGAGTAGTCTACGTGGCAAGTGCGGAAGGTGGCATGGCCAACCTAGTCATCAAAATAAACACTACTTGGTGGTAAACATCAACGATTGAGTTTTTCCCTTATACATGATCAACGACTAAGATCGATTTCTTGGTTCTCATAATTCATCGGCTTTGAGAGAACTCTACCCTTTTTGTGCTTGACTTACATGGATTTTTGCAGACGGCGATGGTCTATTGATGATCGGTGGAATCCTTGGACTCCTGAAAATGCTAACACATTCCACCAATGACCGATGGCTTATCAGCGATCGACGAAATTTGTTCCACTGCTAAATGTGCATAGCTTTCCCTCGATCATGATCATAGACACTTCTTTTAAACTTATTTCTATCCATCCCTCAATGAGTTCATCGGCAGTTTCTGGAAAAAGTTGTGACTTACTTGTTTTTCAATTCTTTCTTTTGTTTTTTCTTTCCTGATGCAAAATATGAGAAGTTTTTTTTGTATTTTCTTGAGATTTTAAATGAAAAGAAAACAAAGGAAACAAATGCATAAATTAAACAACAGATAAATATGCAACCTTTGTAGAGACAAAAGAAAGTGTAAAATAATTAAAAGAAAAAGTGGTACCCAAAAATTAAAAATTTTAAGGGTGTGTTGAGGACTAAACAACTGGGTTGACCTGTGATGATACTCCTCAATGGACTGAGTTGAGTATGACAATTATGGATGGACTTATAAGTTGTATTGGGTTGGTGCCCAGTGACCCTTGAGGTGTAGCTCATGTGGTTGGGATATTATGGGTTGTAGCCCATCGTCCCTTGGGGTGTATCCCAAGTGGACACGTCTTGTGATTGTAGCCCTTGACTATGATGACACACACTACAAGGTTGTAGCCATAGTGTTCTCTAACAGGTTGTAGCCCCTAGACGAGATCGATAGGTCCACATTTGTTGTAGCCATGTGTTAAGGTCCTAACCCGCACATAGGTAGATCAATGTATTCGGATGTAATAAAGGTCAATATTAATAAGACCTTTCAATAAAATAGAATAAGGCGGATGTAAGAAGACCTAATAGAAGCTTCCGCTTCTAGAAGGATCTTCCTCTATATCACTTATTTTAAGGTATAAATAGGGGTGGGGTATGAGAACCCTGGCGGATATTATTGTAACGGTATTTTATCGGTGGAGTTGCCCCTGAAGAAATTTGTGAACAGTACTATCTTATTAAGTGCTATTTGCATTGCTATTTCGTATATCATTTACGTGTATTGTGAAGATTATCTTGGATATTTCCTTTGTTATTACGTCATTTCCCCAGCATTTTAAGTTTATGTTCTTCATATTTTATATATACGGTATCTTGCAAGGTATCAGAGCACTTTCCTTAGCGGAAATTGTGGGTATTTTTTTTTCAAGGTAGAGGCGCATTCCGACGTCTTTAAGCCACGCAGAGATGCGTGGATTACGTATATAAACCAGCGGTTGGGGATTCATACATCTGGAGAAAATACAAGTGGTTCTTAAGCACCGTTTGTTAGCCATACCCAGCCCACAGTTGGTACCCGCCAGGTGGTAAAAGCATCGGAGGCCGACACACATTACCGGACCGGCCCTGAATTTCCTGAAGCCCTCGTAGATAAACCTATAGATGGTCGGTTGCTATAGTGTCACCGAGATAGCACTCGGGAAGATACTCTATACACGTGGTTAGTCGGGTAGTACGGCTGAGGATACAGTCTATCCTCCTTAGTTAGTGCCGAGAGATATTAGACTGAGAGTACTCTTGTTGGACCGCCATTATGCTCGAGCTATAGCAGGGCAAATAGCAATACGTAGAACCATGAATACCACCTAACCCAACAGAGACATAAGCGACAATATAAACAAATTAAACGGTGAGATCTATTAACCAGCATGCGGCCCGGGTTGCTAAGTAAATACTCACAGTTTTTTTTTTTTTTTTTTTTTTTTTTTTTTTTTTTTTTTTTTTTTTTTTTTTTTTTAAAAAAAAAAATTGGAAAATTTGTCACCATTATTTGAGACTTATTCCATTAGACTCATCTCTTATTATCACTTTCATCGATATCATTTTTATGCAAAAATTTATGACCATGCCCGCACCCTTTTCAGTTCACCCATTTTCCACCATTATTTGAGACCTATTCCATTAGATTCATCTCTTCTCCCTTATCACTTTTATCCATATCATTTTACTGCAAAAAGTCCGACCCTTGACTCCCTTTTGAGTCACGGAGTCATCATGGCCCATACGGTAACCAAGAACTAGGTACTAAGCCAACACTATAACATGGTTTGCGAGACCAACAAAGTGCAACAACTTCGATTAACTACTATTTCCTCCGTGATGCTTCCAGCAGATACATCCGTCCGGATATCAGTCATCACGAGTCCATAAATGGAAGAAGTCATAAATGAAATTGAATCTGTCGTTGTAGCGCTTTGCACCAAACTCAAAATCCTCTCGATGATGATGCACCTAAAAGGACTGAAGGAGAAACTTCTTCCATTCCTTTCAACCACATCACTTTCAAGGGACATACACCTTCCGCAGGTGGATGTATGTCCCTTTGATGGCTTTCGGATATGGTTGGGTCACACAAATGGAACATTATTTCTCTCTCTACAACATTACTGGATGACTTGGCCAAACTCCGTTATGGTGTTCTCCATCGTCGAAACGTTGGCAATGGTGTAAATGGAAAAACTACGGTCAAGGATATATTGCTTGGACCCAATTTGTTGTTGAACTTTATGAGCGGCTTTGTGCGACACGCAACCATTTTGGGTGGTTATTAAAATTGAAACAATCGAGGAGACGCGGTCGAGAGACTTCATAAAACATTTGATCTCGATTTTGAGCGAGGGCATGGCCGATGCCTTCTTTCGCTTGAAGTGCTTTATGTCGATTGGCCTCAAAGGGGAAGGTTAGGGCCCATGTCCTCATGTGGATTGACCTACGACTTGGGTGGAGGAAGGCTTCAAAAGAAATAAAGAGAAGCACAACAAATTGTTTCCTCTCTCAAAGAGCCGTAAGCCTTCCTTTTTCCGCGCCCTAAACGATGAAGCCCCACTACTCCTTAGCTCCTTAAAATCAAAAATTATTACATTTTGAAATGGTTGAGCGACAACTCAAAGGCCTACATTTATGTAATTGTGATGACAAATATTTACCGGGCCACAAATGTAAAGGAACAAAAGCTCTTTATGGCCATCTCGAGGGATATTTCGAAAGAGGATGATGACGCTGTTCCCGAGTCACGAAACTTACGAAATAAACCCTCGCCTAGAATTCCCTCTAGCGAGAAGAACCCATCGGTTTACCTCAATGCTCTCTGCGACTTCCTACGCCCCAAACTCTCCAAGCTGTCGGTTATATCAAACCTTAGAAAGGTCATCATCTTGGTTGATAGTGCGTGACACCCACAACTTATTCATCGCCGCATCGTAGAAACCAACTGCTATATCCATGTTGTTAATGAATTTCCAAATCATGATTGCCAATGGTGGCTCTATGGAAATGTGGAGGGCATTGTGAAAATGTGCGTCTCCAAATGAGTGACTACAACCTCAAATCCCATATGTTTGCTATTGACATGGGAGGTTCGCGACATTGTGTTCAGATTGTAGAATGGCTAAGGACCTTGGATCCCATTCTCATGGACTTTAAAAAAATTAACCATGCACAATTTACATTAGGCTGACCACAAACATAAATTTCAAGGCATCAACTGCGGGTTCTCACAATCATCGGTTCTCATCAGCATGGAGAAATTGCTCAAAAGGTCATTCGAGTGTCATAGCCCAACTCCATGACATTCCAGAGACGAGGAGATCCACCGGTGCCCCCAAGACCTCCAAGCCCTCTTGTCTAAACATCAAGCGGTCTTCTCCACTCCCCAAGGACTCCCCCTTCCAGCGGTGTCCATGATCATTCCATTCCCACTTGTCCCAGGAAGCCTTCATCCAAATATCCGTCCCTATACATACCCCTTTGCCCAAAGAGTAGAAATTGAAAAAATGGTCGGGGAACTCCTTCTTGTCGGAGTCATCCGTCCTAGTACGAGTCCTTACTCCTCTCCGGTCGTCATGGTACTAAAGAGAAGGTTCTTGGCGCGTGTCTTGACTTCCATGCTCTCAATAAAATCACCATCAAGGAACAAATTTCCCATTACGGTCATTGATGATCTCACTGGATGGCGAGTGGTGCCCAATTTTCACCAAACTTGATCTTCCTTTCGGGCTATCCTGAATCCATTATGAAAGAGTCGAGCATTCCTAAGGCGGCCCCATCATAGAGACCCTCACGAGTTTTTGGTCGTACCATTTGGGTTGTCTAGCCCCCTCCACCTTTAGCCTCATGAACCATGTCTTCGCCCTTTTCTCCGTCATTTTGTCCCTAGTTTTCTTTGATGATATCCTCATATATAGCAAGACATGGAAGGGCCATCTGACTCATGTGGATCAAATTCTCATTCTTTTCGCTCAGCACTAGTTTTTCCTCAAACGGTCCAAATGTGCTTTTGGTGCATCCAGTATATGCTTGAATTCATCTAGTGGAGCAGGATGGCGTCGAGGTGGACCGAAAAGATTGAGCTATGCAAGATTGGTCTCACCAAAAGACTCTCAAAATATTACATGCATTTCTGGGCTTCTGAGTTATTATGTAAAGTTAGTCCAAGAACTATGGAAGATTCTTGCAGCCCCTCTCCCGGCTCTCCTTAAAAGGAACTCTTTTACTTGGACTCAGTTTGCTCAAGCTTTTCAAACTTTAAGAGATGGCCATGTGCACCACTCAGGTTACAGCTCCCTCCCGACTTCACAAGGAACATTTTGTGTTGGAATCTCGCGATGCATCGAGGGAAGAGGCATTGGCGGTGTCCCTTATGCAGCGAATTAGGCACCTGGCGCACATGGGCAAACAATTGTCCGAAAAGAATTTGGGCAAACCTATTTGCTCGAAATGTTGGCGATTTTGCATGCGGTTGAATTATGGTGTCCTTATCACTTGGGGCAACGATTTAAATTAAGATAGTTCATCAGAGCCTCAAGTATTTTACGGAACAATGCATTTCCTCCAGGGCAACAAAATGGGTCACTAAGCTCTTTGGCTATGATTATGAATCATTTACAAGAAGAGACGAAATTTAATGCCAGTGGTCTAGCGTCGGAAATATGAAGAAGAGGGATCCATTTTTCTCTTTCCTTCATTGTACGATTGGTTGCAAGCTTTGCACCGGGAATGGCTGCAAGACCCCAAAGAGTTAAGCATCTAATTAAACCTTCTGAGAACAAGGCCTGCGAGGCTCCCCAGGGTACTCTTGGCTCAGGGATGAGCTTCGATACAAAAGGTTGCTTGTATTTAAGTAAAACAATCCAAGCTCAAATCCGCAGTACTCTCTGAGCTTCATGCAACACACCCATTGGGGCCTCAAGGTTCACAAAACATGGCCAGTTAAGCGTTTTTTGGGATGGTATTAAACATGACATCCATAAGTTTGTGTTTGAATGTGAAAAGGGTATGACAAAGCATAACAAAGGGAGAAGCAGTCAAATCTCTAGGCACTCTCCAACTGCTTCTAATTCCCCTTGATATTTGGAGGATATATCTATGGATTTTATTACGGGCTTACCCAAATCGAGTGTCATCGGTGATAATGGTGGTGGTGAATTCAGCCTTTCAAAGTATGCTCATTTTGTGCTCTTCACCACCCATTTACTACATCCCGCGGTGGCCCAAATTTTTCATGGATCGGGTCTTCAAAATTCATGGCATGCACCAAACTCTATTGTTTACATTCGAGACCCAACTTTCACAAGTAATTTTTGGCAAGAGCTGTTTAAAGAAATAAAAGACACACAATTGCATCTCATCTCAGCTTATCGTCCCCAAACGGATGGTCAAAGCGGAAGTCGTCAACAGGTGTTTGGAAACCTATATGAGGTGCTTTGCATGGAAAAACAACACCGATGGGCTCAATGGTTACCTCGCCGAATGGTGGTACAACACTACATACCATACGACCACTCGCATGAATCCCTTTTTAGGCGGTTTATGGACAGAAGCCACCGTCGATTCTCTCATACTTACCGGGTACCTTGAAGGTCCAGTCGGTTGACCAAACACTTACGGTCCGGGGATATCGCCGTTACCCTTAAAGAGAACTTGGTCATGGCCTAGAAACCGGAGATAGGCGACAAGCGGATCGAATTAAACCGGGCGTCAATTTGTAGAGGGGATCGGGTGTTTCTGGCGGTGCAACCATAAACAAACTTTCCCTCAAGGCGGCGGTCGAGCTAGCACCCAAATTTTATGAAAGGCCCACCTTAGGTTCACAAAGTGTGTGGGATAAGTTGCATATCAGTTAGCTATGCCCGGTCAGTCGAAGCTACATCACGACATGTTTCCTTCTTGAAGAAGGTGGTTGGAACCAAGTGCCAACTTCAAATAACCTTCCAGAGTTAGGCGAAGAAGGATCCATTTGGCTACAACCGGCGGTTTGGACTGGGGAGCATCGCACGTGTCCGCGAGAACCATCGAGGAAGTGCTAGTGCAGTGGAAATACGATCCAGCGGATGCCACTTGGGAACCGACTACCATTCTGTAACCCGGTTCCACATCTCAAACTGAGGACAAAGGTTGTTTTTGGGGGCGGACATGTTAAGGTCTAACCCGCACATAGGTGAATCAATGTATTCGGATGTAATAAAGGTCAATATTAGCCAAGACCTTTCAATAAAATAGAATAAAAGGCGGATGTAAGAAGACCTAATAGAAACTTAAAACTTCTGGAAGGATCTTCCTCTAGATGCTACTGGTATAAATAGGAGTCGGTGTAAAGACTTTAAGCTTGGATATTATTGTAGCGAGGCGTTGCTGTTCGATTGGAGGTTACCCCCTCGAAGACACATGAACATTGCTTGCTCGATTGGAGGTTGCCCCCTCGAAGAGGCCTGTGAACATTGCTATCTGATTCAAAGTGTTATTTTTGTGCTATTTCGTATATCATTTCTGTGTATTGTGAAGATTATGCTGGATATTTTACTGTTATTCTGTCATTTCTAGCATTTCGTTTCTGTTCTGCATATTTTATATATCTGGTATCTTGCACCATGTGTGACGTGATGATGCTATCAGTATCATAGTCTACGTGACCATGGCATTGTCTAAGGACCATAGCATAGCATCTGGGTCTATGAGGACCAAAGGAGAACATCATGGAGAATACCTCCCTAGCTAAGAGGGAGTATTGATGTTTTGGTGGCATCCAGAGGTATTCACCTCCGAGAGAACTTTTCTTAGAGATGAAGATGCCAAGAAGTCAGAGAATAACCATTGAACAGATCAAAGAAGCCTCAAAAGAAATTAGAATATCCCAGAAGAGAGATCAACTCCACAAAATAATAATAAAGAAGAAATGTAATGGTCCATAAATAAATTCGGCCCACAGGAAAAAGACAAAGAAAAAATATATATATTCCAAAAAGACAAGTGGACCCTACTAGAAAATACAACTTCCCAGTCCAATATAAATAAAGGTGACACCTTCCTCATTTGAGATACACTCTCACTCATCTGTAGTGCAAGTATTGTGGAGAACAATAGTTGCAGCTCTCCAACGAAGAGGGAAGGAAGAAGGGCGCAATTTGTCTAGGGTTTCCTCATAACCCTCACTAGCGTTTATCTTATGTCTTGGTGATGCGCTAGTGGAGGCCAAATACTCTAGAGCTCTGGATAGGGTTTGATCCAGCTGCATTGTTGGGTTATCTCTTGTAGAGATATGTATTCTTCTTTGTTAGTTTTCTCTAGTGGATAGAGCTAGTTCTTGGTTATATTGTATTGGCAAGGATATTCTCTCTCAGAAAAGTTGTTGGGTTTTTCTCCCTTGTGAAGAAGGGTTTCTTAAGATAAATATGTGTGTCTTCTTGTGATTGTTTATCTGTTGCTTATATATTTCAGTATATGGTTATTGAATGTTAAAAGAAGATCAAAATGCTATTGTAAATCTAATGTAACAAAACTAATGAAAACTCAACACCTTGCACATCGAAGAACGTGAACCTGCATCTGGAATGGTTGTCTTCTATTGTTGCTTTAGCATTCAATCTATCATCCTTGATTTTACAATGCAAGTCATTACATGTACAGAGTTCAACTCAATCTCTTAGGTTGATGTAAGATCGTTTTGTATATGAAAACCCTTTAGACTTTCTTTAATCTGTCAATCTTATTCTCTAGGTTTTTCAATTTGCTCAATACTTGCCAAAATTTTGGAGAAATGTTCAAATCCACAATACATGTCCCTTTGCACTTTGGGTAGATCCCAAGGCTCCCTAGCCCCTTTCCCTTCTACCACTCCATCTCCATGCAGTTTGAATTCTCTCTTGCATGCCATTAACTCTCCTTGCAAGGTTCATTTCCATGTGTGCTGAAAAGAAATCATAAGTCAATAATAGAAAAACACAAATGGGACCCGCCCTTAAGAATGAACAAACAAATGAGAGGCTTCACTATCACATTGAATTGTTCACTCAATAAGACAACCCACCTCACAAATGATTGTTATAATTTCCTTAGATTGTGGTTGGTAGGGTTAAACATGCACTTGTATATATCTATTAATATAGAAGTAAAAACATTTGATTTTCTTATTAAGGTTATTCAAACATTTATATTCTTGATTTTATCTATAATATATAGGAGCGAAATTTAGAGAATTGTAACTACAAGTGAAAAAAATTCAAATTAGTGCTCCAATGTATGCTTAACAAACAAACTCGTTTTTTATCTCATGTTATGATTGTCTTTGTTTTGAAGTAGTCAACATGGCATTTGGTTTACTTCAACAATAATTGTTCATAATTTAGATTTTATGTGAATTTGATACAATTCTATTTTCCAACAATGGAAGTTCATAATTGATATCGTATACGGATAGCATGTTTTTCCATAGTGCATTTTAAAGGTTCCAAGGGCAAAGAATAGTGTGAAAACATGAGGGCTCAAAGGGAAGTGAAATTTTGCTAAAAGTAATTGCAATCTATCTTTAACGTTTATATAGGTGTCAAGTACTATATTTGGCAGTGGAATTGAAGTATACTATAATCACACCGTACCTACCAAGTCAAGTCATGTTTCCCATTTCAAGAAAGATGGGAAAAAAAACCTTCCTAGGTGAGGTGTCAATGTCAGAAAATTGTTTATTTTATTTGATTAAATCTGATTAAATGGTCAAGCTTGGATTCATGTTTATCTCATGGTTTTACCTTAATTAAGGTGCATGCAATTAATATGTATGAGGACCTATTATGAATGTGTGGAAAAGAGAAGCAAATAATCAAGTGGGGCCCATGGGGATGTGGTTTGGTTTATAACAACACAATGAAAAACTATTGCCTTAGCAAAAGAAAGAAGAACAAGTAATTTAGTCATTGTGGATTGGCATATATCGATCAGAAAGGCTTCGAGCACTAAGAAAGGTGACCTACCCTCAATATTTGTTCTTTTCTTTTTATTCAACTTAATTAAAGGAAGCACAACAAATATAGGGGCAGTCATGCACATTTTTATCTTATATAAAGATGATTATATGTTTGGTGAGAATTCATGAAACGACACACTTGACAATTTCTAAATCGGTGTATATTGGATTAGGGTCAACGATATATGAATGCAATTTGAAAGTCGACCTATATACATGGATCAACTTTTTTGTTTGATCTTACAAGACAAAACAAACAATGAGAATAAATTGTTTGGCGTGACAATGGATTTCAAGAAAAATGTAGAGAACGAAAGGTACTCAGTTTATTAAGTAATGTGAGCTATTGGTGCACATATGCAGAATAGTGAATCATGTCACCATTGCTATAAATAAAACCTTGTGGATATGTGTACATGGAGTTCTCATATCTAGAGAATGTTAACAAAACTGTGAATTCTTTCCAACTCACCATTGTTGCCATTATTGTCCTACTATCTCCACCTATGAGGGGAACAACTCCATAGATCAAGTGGTTCCCCCATGTCCAAATCACTATGTACACCAGTCTGAACACATTACCCATTCCCATGCCCGAAGACAAGAACACGAAGGTCAACAACACCATGACACTTTCACCGAAACCAAAGCAAATACATGAAAAATAGAAAACACTTAAGCTATGATTTAAATGAGCCAAGAATAGATCAACCGAGCTATCAATGGTGAACTTGAGCAACAAGCAAGAAATAGCATCATTCATTTCCCTCCCAATCTAGTAGTCACCATCATGTTAGTGTGCCCATGGATATGGTGGCTCATATGTCCACTACCAAGAACAACCCTAGACCATGCACCAAAAGCACGACCAATGGGATTGGTGTCGTCAATGTGTTGCTTATAATCTTAATTGTGAGAAGATGATGACCCATCTCATCCCCTGCTCACATCCCATCTCAAGGCTTCTACCTAGGCCTGCAAAGGCCACATTGATTAAAAGGCATGATGGGTAAGCTTTGACACTGCGGTGATGGAGTAATGATAGATGAATGATGGCAGGCAATCAGGTTGCATCATCATGTCATTTGAAAGAATGGCCAAGGAAATCCTTATATATATATAATGTTCTTCACTGCACACACACATATATTGTGTGTGTTTACCCTGGGTACCATCCTCGAAATGAGGGGAAGTACTTGGGGATTTCTCCTAAGCTTTGTAACCTCAAAAAAAAAACTTTTTTCTAAAATGCTTCTCATGTTTACAAGGAAATATTTACGGCCACACCCACGGAGGGTTTTGAACCCAGGTCTCCATTTTAATACAAGCCCAATCACCCCTCCGCTTGCCGATAGACTTTTATTAGTATAAATAATAGTAATGTACCTAATGGATTGATAATTTGTGTAAATGTAAATAATAGCAATAACCTAATAGACTTATTATTTTCACTGTAAATTTATGAATAGTAATTAGCCTATTAGATATATCAAACTTAAATTGTATACACCCACATAAATCAATAGGTTTGCATGATCCATAATGAGGGCCCACTTTCGATAAGGTCTCTTGGTCACCTGGTCTCGGATGCTAGGAAGATGCTCTTTGTCACTTTCCAATTTTACAGAATGACCTCCCTATCCCTATAAAAACCTAAAATATAAGTTTGTTGAAAGAGACTAGCACCTAATGCAACATGGAACATACTCAGAATCTGTAGGAAAATCAGTAACACACTCTTCATTAGCTACCTTGAATAAGAGGATGGAATATGGCAATCAACAAATCTCCCATGAGTAAAAAAGATTACGTGATCAACATCGTATTGATATTCAGAGTCATTCTTCATGTGGACAAAATCCACATTCTCCTAGCTGACTAATCTATGGCTCCACCAACTTGACATATCCAATTTGATATAAATAACTGAAGGTTGTTGTTACAAGCTTACTGTACTAGTGAATAATTTCCTGGGATGATCATTGCAAAGTGATATTGAACTCTACCTGTACATACATTGCACTGGATTACCTTGACTAGGGGGATAAAATGGCCATCAACAAATTTTCCAGTGACCAAAACGCACATGGTCAACATCATTTGACATTCATTGTTATTTTCATGTAACCGAAACTCACATGGTCGCGTATCACTCTATGGCTCCACCAAGTAGCCATATATTTCATTACTCGTTTAGTTTAATTGACTAATGGTTGTCATCGCTAACTCACCTTAGCAGTGAAACCCATTTGAAGGCTATCGTTACAAGCTCACCAGGATAATTAAGAAATTATATCAGAGGTTGTTTTGCAAACTCACCCTAATTGCATCTAAGGGTTGTCATTGCTAGCTCAACTAAGTGGACAATGAGTAATAACTGAAAGATAGAACCAATGTACCATACCATCATAAGTTCCAAGGCTTATGCTAGTGCATTTATAAAAAATCTTCTTCCTACAAATGATAATAATTAATCTAACTGTACTGTTAAATTTACATGCAGCAGCGAGAGCCATTCTCCTAGAGGATGGCCAAAACCCTAGATGTGTTCTAGGGCCCCTGGATGTGTTCCAGGTAATCCTTGCTTAGTGCTTGGATTGATCCTTGGATGTGTTCCTTGGTGGTTGATACAAGACCCTAGATGTGTTCTAGGGCCCCTGGATG
>SNQJ01S0050038.1:193-12890 GCA_010110895.2 Picea sitchensis | reverse complement strand
AGAGCCATTCTCCTGGAGGATGGCCAAGACCCTAGATGTGTTCTAGGGCCCCTGGATGTGTTCCAGGAAATCCTTACTTAGTGCTTGGATTAGAAGTACAAAGATGAAAATTAATGAAGGAATACCTTGGTAAGATCACGTTAGTAGTAAGGTGGCTTTTATCTCTCTTGCAGTATGACACAATAGAAATGTTCTTGTACTGAGGTGGCTCCTTTTTCTTTTGGTAGAGTCTTAGTAATGATAACAAAAAGACAACTTTATCGTATACATGCAAAATTCGATGCAACAGAAGTTGTTGATTTTAAGCGGATTTGTGCAACAGATGAGAGAAAAAGTAATCATGAATTCGTGAGAAATGAGACCTAGACTTTCAGCAGTTATATTGGACAAATGATCCCGTCTCAGGTGAATACAGTCGTCTCAATAAGGCCACCATATGCATTTACTACAGTATAATACTAAGGTCAGCACAGTTAAATGTACTCCTGCATCACACTTATGTACATAAGTTGGCCTAAATATCCTTTATTTTGTGTGAATGTAAGCTGTCTCTTAGCACATTAAAGATACATAATGTAAACTCTGTTTTTACAGTACTCATAAGCGGGGCCATAACATTGTAATTGCAAAACCAGTGCTTGACTATGTAATATGAGATTTGTATTTCAGTCCCATTGACCTACCTTTTGGTCATTTGTTGGGCATTAATGTAATCATCTTATCCTATCTTATACATCAGTCCATGATACAGTGTTAATGTCTGGAATCAATTGTTGAACTTTTCTTTTCTTTTTCTATATACTAATATCAGCAACTAGGGGAGGCCATATATATCATACGTACCTTTTATCTCACACATGCATGCATTTTCCTTATTTTAAATGATATACTTTTATTTTAGATTTTTCCAAACAAATCTTAACAACATAACAAAAACTGTGGATATCAGCATCGCACCCTTTCTTCGTGTAAACCTGAGATTTATATTACAGAATTATAGCAAAAATAAAATCAGCTACCGTACAAGGCTTTGCTTCTCTCCATTACAACTTTCCACGCATCATGTAATCGAACATTCATCATCACCATTTGGTTGAGGACTGCCAAACCCATCCTATTTTCTCACATTGCTAGTGCATGGAGGCGAAAAAGCCTGGACCTTATGTGTGTTATCAATTATACCGCAGTATTTATGTACCCATTGACACTCAATTTTGATGTAAGCAAGATCTACTGTGCTTACAACCCCATCTCTTGTGTTAATGTAAGTAAGGCTCTTACTACTTACATTACATGTACATGTAAGGTTCATCTTTCAAAGAAACAAAGAGGTGAGAGAAAATATATTCTGGGTTTACATGTCTTTTGCTGTCTTCTGGATTTAAAGATCCATTGCTAAACCTTTGGAATCCACCAAGTTGAAGAAAGGGATTTGGACAACAAAGTAAATCATCAGTGCCTGCATTTAGAAATTATATCGGTTTTATTTCATAGGGATACCAGTTCACTGAGGTGAATAAATCAATATATATTTTGAAGTCGTTGAATCCATATCAAGATCAGGACAAAGAGGCTACTCAATGCCATTTTCTCCTTTTTCAAAATCTAAGCTTTGGTTTCTCCACAAGGAAAAGTGGGATAAGAAATTTGTAACATCATAAATACAACTTAGCAAAAACGCGTTATATGTCTTATTCCAACAAATCAGTCCTGTGGAAATTTCCATCTCTTACATTTGCATCATTATATGCTTTTACAAACTTTGATCATCTTCAATCTATCTAGATGAATCACTCATCCTTGCTTGACAAAACCACAACAGTGCCAACGTGTGTGAAATTAACTTTATCTTGAATTCCACTTAGCACCATAGCATGCTGAAAATTAAATAAATTACAACACGTCAAATGTAAAACAGGCAGCCCTGCCTTCAGTTATAAGTGCTCTTTGTAAACATGCATGCAAGGATGGCGTGATTCTTTGTTCCAATATATCATGCTTGAACATTTCCGTGGATAACACGAAACAGTGGAAGCAACTTTTGGATCATTCTTGAATATTTTGAGCCTATCATCACATGTTGGACTCAACTAAACTTACAAATTTCCCGTATCTTTTAGAAAATCAGTTGGAATGAACAGCATATCTTTAATGCTTGTTCTTAAATTTCCAGGCCAATTTCTCAAAAACCTTGATATGCACCATGTTATTATCCAATTCATGGAAGCCATTCCATACACGTGAATGTTGCTTAGAAAACAAAAACAACCAACAGTATAGAGCAACGGAGGAGCAATTCAAAGCTGAAAGAGTTAAAATACAGAAGCAGAAAATTAGATCTTACAGGCTACAGCTCATGGCTTACAGAATTTCTGGAAGATCTGTCCAGGTCCCCGAGATTTATCTGTGAATATCCCGGCAATAATTTCTGTTAGTCAACATTTGAAACAATTTAAACTGAACAGGCCTCAGTTCAGAGTCGATTCTTTCTCAGTCTACGTATAAAGGACGCATCGCATTACCTGTACAAATGCTTTATACCTGCAACCCAAGGCCTCTTGCAAAGGTATTAAGCTACACCATCGGAAATAATAGCAGTTCCATACCCAGCTTCTACCAAACCTCCGAACCTTCAGTGAACTATTTCTAGACTGCCTAAGTAATATCGTCTGAATGCTTGGGCAACTCAATTCAATAGTTCGGAAAATACAAAGCCGCAAAACAGAATCTCAGTGGTTGATGTAGATAACATTCAATGCTACAATCCCATATCTGAAGAAGGCATCATCCTCACCACTTATATTTATTCAGATGGAAAAAATAATATAGGTACCTTATTTGACAACATTCATTATCACTCACGAGGACTGTTTAGCTGATGATCTCCCGATTCCTGGTTTCTTGGTCAACTGATTCACATGGAAGTAATTCAAACACAAATGTAAACAAGATATATCAACCTTAGGATATTCTAATTTTAGTACTCCATGCATAAACTAAATCAGCAGAAACTTTTTTGTCACCTTATGGACATATTTTTTCCGCAGTTTAATGGCCATTTGTATACATCTTTTCACCTTAATTTCAAAGGGCATGTCATTGAACATCTGCACAAACAATAGGAGCTTGCATTGAATCAGGCTTTCATCTGATACGAAACGTAAATTGTAATGCATTCAAAAAAAACTCCGAACAACATCTTGATAATACCATTGATTGACTAAATTTATAATGAACTGAAATGGAAAGTCAGAAAAGGGATAACCACAAATTATGCTGTGTGCATCCATAAAAAATAACAAGTTCTACCAACATAATTAATACATGTCTGAGCTTGGATCCATATCACAGATTGCCAAATAGCAATCTCTTCATATAAAGTCATTTTCTGTTAGATGGTCGAGATTAATTTCAAAATAGCATTCAACAATTTAAACATAATGAATAAAACTATTTGAGAAAAGTGGTGTAGACAAACTAAGCAACAAGAAAGTAACACAACCAACCTTAATGGCATCATCCATTGAATGAATCTCCTTGATGAACTTAGACCGATTGAGGACAAGAATAGCTGCTACACAAAAGACAGATAGCTCATCATCCCCATTTTTCTTGAGGAGTGAACTCATAGTACAAATCTGTTGCTGACTTTGTTTAGGCCAGAAACTGCCTGGTCTCAGGCCACATAATGGGCTTCTAGAAAGATATTTGGCATCACTGTTTCCAGAAACAGAAATATCTGCATCAAGTTGTTCAGATTGATCACTCTTTGAACAAGGGGTGTTTTCTCCATACTCAACGTGTGTATCTCCATGTAAAGTGTTTGGAGGCCTCAAGACCAGTGGTTCAAGGCAATTATTTTCCAATGCCCATGACATAGCTTCATCAAAATCAGCAGCCCACATCATCTGACCAGAAAAGAAAATGATGAGTAATTACTAGAAAACAATGAAAACCCAATTACTTCTGCATGACATGTGCAGACATATCTTTTTCTAAAAGAAATTGAAAATCCAGTTATAGAAAAAGGAACTGTAAAGTCAAATAGAAATGCTCTACAAAAAACTGCTAAAGATACAAAACAGAAGCTAAAAATGGGCAATAACTCATAAGCTCCAAATTCAAACAAATAGCAAAACAATGGAAGATGTTTCTTGTACTCAGATTACTGATCAGATAAACAACCAAAGAAAACTCTTAAGTGCCATTAAAGATCAACTGAATAATAATGCCTAATTCCTTGGGTTTACGCTTGGACTGGCTGTCTTGAGACATGATTCCAAGAGGACAATGACAATATAGAAGACAGAATATTGATCTGAATGCAGTACTTTCTCATCAGGGTAGAGACAATTACTGAAGAATTAAATTTTGGACATGGCCTGTAGCATACATACAGAAAAACAGGTAAGGACCACCATAAGAAAGTGGAAGCTAGAAATTCAATACCAATAATCACAAGAATTAAACAAGGGAAAACAACAAATGACAGAAAACAAACATCTGCAAAGTCCCAGCAAGAGATTAAAGCAAATTCAAAAAAATTCTTAAATCCACCATACAATAGTAGGATTGAGGCCAAGCAAGATGGCAGGTTCAAAGAAGTTAACAAGACTACAAAGTGCAAAAGAACCACCAAAAGAATGCTTCGAAGAAAATGGTGGAAAAGATAGCAAGCTTCTTATAAAAAATACCTGAAAGCTCAAAGACAAAAGCAGGATCATTAAAATGCTGACGCATTACTTATTGTATTCTTCTTCCCACTTGATTTACAAATCCCAACATTCATTTTTAGTATGTGGAGACGTGACTGCAGCTGTGAGTTCAAATTTGTCATTCTATAAAATATATTATACAGTTGGTAGGTTGATGGGTGCAGCAAAACTATATAGTTTAATTGTAAAGTTCTACCTTCTAAAAGCCACAAAAACTTCCAACTAAACTATTCAGTCTCCCATCAACTCCACTGCCTAGTATCATCCTTTATCTTCTCTGTTAAATTTGGCAGCGTTGACAGTCATTCTCCAATGAGAGACCATATGGGCCACCCTGAGGCTAGCAAGGGAGATTTGGAGAATCAACCAATCTTAATGAAAGAGAAAATAGAAAAAAATATTACCTGGTTTTTTCCTTATCCAGTGCAGTTTTCACAGGGCCGAAAACTTGGTTAGTAGACAGTGGTGCATCAAAGCACATGACATGGTACAAAGAGATCCCATCAGATTTCAAGTCAAAATCTTTTGCAGAGCAGGTTGAGCTTGGGCATGGCAAATGTTACAAGATAAAGGGAGTAGGCTCCATCTCCTTCAGATTGGAATCTGGGGCTAGGCTTCATGTTGATGAAGTATTGTATGTTCTAGGGCTCAAAAGGAATCTTCTATCAGTTGCAACCCTTGAGGACAAGGAATATTGGGTGATCTTCAAGGACAGGAAGGAACTACTGTGGGCTATAGGTAGCCACTTGAGTACAGCAGAACCCATTGGGACTCGCAGAGGAGGATTGTATGTCGTGACAAGACAGTCAGTTCAAGCATTGGCTCATGATGCGACTAGCTCCAGCGAGTTGTAGCATAGAAGACTTGGACATCTTCATTACAAAGCACTTCCAGATCTGCAGAACATGGTATGTGGCATGCCCTCTATTTCTCTTAGTGAAAATGAAATTTGTAAAGGATGCATACTAGGTAAAACTATAAAGAAAGCATTTCCTAGTAGTGACAGCAGAGCTCGGGGCATCTTAGATCTGGTTCATTCTGATGTATGTGGTCCCATGCCATCTCCCTCACTCAGTGGTTGTTTGTATTATGTCATTTTTATTGATGATTACTCAAGAAAATGTTGGATATATTTACTTAAAGCTAAAAGTGACACATTTGATAAATTCAAAGAGTATAAAGCCTTTATTGAAAAGCAGACAGGGAAANACATCAGAACCCTTAGAACAGACAATGGAGGAGAGTTTGAATCTCTCCAGTTTGAGCATTTCTGCAAGGAAGCAGGAATAAAGAGACAGTTGACTGTGCCATATAACCCTCAGCAAAATGGAGTTGTTGAGAGGAAAAACAGGACAATTTGTGATGCAGCGAAAGCCATGATGTTTGACCAGGATCTGCCAAATTCTTTATGGACAGAAGCTACCTCCACTGCCATGTATATTAAGAACAAGTGTCCACATGCTATCTTGAAGGACAAGACTCCTGAAGAGTTCTTCTCAGGGATCAAACTTGAAGTAAGGCATCTAAGGATATTTGGGTGTCCAGTGTATATTCATGTCCCTAAGGAAAAGAGGACAAAGATGGAACCCTCGGGTAAGAAAGGGGTTTTTGTGGGGTAGAGTGAGAACTCCAAGGCTTACAGGATATATGTACCAGGTCAGAGGCAGATAGAGGTAAGCAGGGATGTGACTTTCCATGAGGAAGCCGCATTCAAGAAATCCAGAGAGCTTCAGCAGGAATCAGAAGCAGTTGAGCCAACTTCACCCTCTTCTGAAAATGAAGAGTTAGATGATCAGATGGAGGAACCTCATGAAGGGCCAAGTGATGAGCCCCTAGAACTTGCTGAAGAGTTAGAAAGAACTCTTGAAGAACCTCTAGCCAAAAAGAAGCCAAGGTGGCTTAAAGAAACAGTGAAGGAAGCAGAAAAGTTAGTTGCTCCCAAAGGAACTTCCAGGAAAAGTAAAAGGCCTCACAGGTTTGGAGGCTATGTTGCATTGATGAGCAGCATCAATGATGTCAAACCTTCTTCATTTCAAGAAGTAGATAAATTACAAGTATGGAAGGATGTCATGCTTGAGGAATACAGGTCTATTCTAAAAAACAATGTATGGGACATTGTGTCGAGGCCAAAGGAAAAATCAGTGATCTCTTCCAAATGGATCTATAAGATCAAACATGCAGTTGATGGGAGTGTGGAAAAGTTCAAAGCAAGATTTGTAGCCAGAGGCTTCACTCAAAAAGAAGGAATTGACTACGAAGAGACTTTTTCCCCTATAGCCAGGTATACCTCCATTCGAACTATTATTGCATTAGCTTCAATTCTTGGTTGGAAGCTACATCAGATGGATGTGAAAACAGCGTTCATGAATGGAAAGATTGAACAAGAGATCTTTGTCGAACAACCAGATGGTTTTGTACTGCATAACAAAGACACTCATGTATGCAAGCTAAGGAAGGCCTTGTATGGTCTTAAGCAAGCTCCCAGAGTTTGGTACGACAAGATTGATGGCTTTCTTAAAAGCTTGGGCTTTCAAAAGAGTGATGTTGATGCAAATCTGTACTTCAAGGTAAGAGGGAACCAACCTGTTATACTAATCCTGTATGTTGATGATCTCTTTCTAACAAGAGATGAAGGGCTAATAGCCTGGTGTAAGAGGGAGCTAATCTCAGAATTCGAGATGAAAGACTTAGGCTTGATGCACTACTTCCTAGGATTGGAAGTGTGGCAAAGACAAGGCGAGATATTTCTGGCACAAGGAAAATTCACAGTGGATGTATTAAATAGGTTTGGTATGATAGATTGCAAATCTATGTCTACTCCGATGGTTACCAACCTAAGGAAGTTGCATGATTCTAATTCAAGTTCAGATTTGGTGGATCCCACCATGTATAGGCAGTGAATTGGATCATTAATGTACATGATCCACACCAGGCCAGATATATGCTATGCAGTTATTGCAATGAGTCGGTTCATGACTGAACTGAGACAGAGACACTGGGTGGCAGCAAAGCACATCTTGAGATATCTTAGAGGGACCATTACCTATGGTCTGAGATATACATCCAATGGTGGTCTATTTATGCATGAGTATGCAAGATGTAGATTGGGCAGGAAGCCCAATGGACTGGAAAAGTACTTTCGGATACAGCTTCAGTTTAGGATCCGCTATGATCTCTTGGTCAAGCAGGAAACAGGGGTACATTGTACAGAGTACAGCAAAGGCTGAGTACATTGCAGCAAGTGATACTAGCAAGGAAGCAGTATGGCTCAGAAATTTGGTTTTTGGGTTGTTTGGTGACAAGATCAAGACGACGATGATTCATTGTGACAATCAAAGTTGCATAAAATTGACAGAGAACTCAGTATTTCACGAAAGGTCAAAACATATTGACATGAAGTACCACAACATCTGAGACTTGGTCCAAAGAAAAACTNGACAATCAAAGTTGCATAAAATTGACAGAGAACTCAGTATTTCACGAAAGGTCAAAACATATTGACATGAAGTACCACAACATCTGAGACTTGGTCCAAAGAAAAACTGTAGAGTTACAATACATAGCCACGAGCGAGCAGGTAGTTGATATCCTAACCAAGCCATTGCCATTGAGACCGTTTGTGCAGCTGAGAGGCAAGCTTGGTGTGGTTGAGAATAACTCCCTCGCTGAGAGGGAGTGTTAAATTTGGAAGCAATGACAGTCATTCTCCAATGAGAGGCCATATGGGCCACCCTGAGGCTAGCTAGGGAGATTTGGAGAATCAACCAGTCTTGTGAGGTATTGACAAAAGCCATGGGGAACGTACAACCTCTGTGAGTCAAACAAAAAGTCAAGACGAACGAGATGCTATGTAAGTCTAATGCAAAAATCAAGGGGAACATACAACCTCTGTGAGCATAGACAGTCTAGAGCAAAATTCAGGGGGAACGTACAACCTCTGTGAGCATAGACAGACTAGTACAAAATTCGGGGGGAACGTACAACCTCTGTGAGCCTAGTCAAGCCTTGTGAGCCATGAGCAAAAGTCAAGGCATCTAGCAAAAGTTAGGTTGAACTTAAAATTCCTATGAGCTAGAAACAAACAGTTTTCCTAATATTGCAAATGATATAAATGTATTGATCTAGTGCGTTGGCACGTGTAACATTATCCAACATGAAGAGAAATTTGAATAGCCATGTAAAGAGTCGAGTTGTAAAAGTCAAAGTTGCATGTCCAAGTCAAAGACAAAGTTGTCAAGTTTGTCACATGTTGCATGTTGCATGCATGCATGTCTAGTTGCATGCATGCATGACATGTGCATGTTGAGTTAGTTTGCATGCATTGCCAAGTCACAAGGGCGAGTTGGATTCCTAACTGAAGTATAAAGTCAAGTTCTAATTTCAGACTCAAGTGTAAAGTTTAGTTATGACAACCATGCATTCAAGCTGCTAATTTGAGCCATCTCCTTCTCCTCTCCACTCCTTTATAAGCAGAGGTCGACCCCTCATTCTACACACTTGTTATGCAGAGTAAGGGTGAAGGAGGAGAGGCAACAAAAGTTCTTTGTGACAGTGGTGTGTATATCAGTCCTACGGCAGCAAAAGTTCTCTGTGACAATATTGTGTATATCAGTCAAAACCACAGCGAAGGAAACCTACAAACAGTGTTGATATATATCAGTAGAAAAAGGCAGCAAAGGAGTCCTAAGGCAGCGTATGAATTATGTCCACAGTGTTGGTATCTAATAGCAGATTAAGACAGCAAGGTCTCTCTGCTTTTACAGGTTACACAGTCAAGTGAAAATCATCTTGGCAAGCTCATTTAAGAGCAGATTTTTCATGGTGGATATTTGTAAATGATCATACATTATTAATGCAATAAAGGAAGATCGTTTGTTGGGGTTTTTATCTCTGTACATGGTTTCCCCGGGGTATATGTGTTGTTGATGTGCATGCTTATGTATCTACATGGTTATTGCTATTCAGTTATGATTCTATATTGTTGAAATGTATTAAGCTAGAATCAAAGTGTTGAAGAATTTAAAGAAATAATCCGCATAAGAAATCAAGCTTACAATTTAACATGGTATCAAAGCTTAGGGTGTGATAAGCTTGTTGAAGTGCAGCAGCAGGTACACACAGATCCAAGCAAGCTTGATTAAGTTTCCAGCGTAAGGTCCATGGCATCTTCCATTTCAGTTAGGGTCAAGGATAGGCTCAAAGGAGCTGTCAACTTCAATGTGTGGAAGCTCTGAATAACAAATATTTTGCAGAAGCATGATCTTCAGCAGTATGCTAAAGACAAAGAGATATACTATGTCTCAGAAATCCGAGCTCAGAGGATCCTTCTAGATGGAGTAAAGGACCATCTGGTATCAAATATCGGCGAAAAGTAAACTACTCATGAGATGTGGGCACATTTAAAAGGTTTGTTTGAAGCCAAGCATGAGAGTAGAATCATGGCTCTCAAAGAAAGGATCCAGCACACCAAAATGTCCAAGGGAGAAAGTGTGACAATCTATCTGACCAAAGTAAAGATGCTCTTAGATGAGCTCCTTGCGGTTGGGGTAAAACTATCCCCGGCTGAAATAGTTCGTTTTGCCTTGAGAGGCCTTCCTAACGAGTGGGACCCCTTCATCTCAAGGGTAGTGGCCAAAGAGAAACTGCCAGATTGGGGCAGGTTATGGAATGATTGTTGTCAAGAAGAGTTAAGGAGAAGCAGAGACGTGGATGATAACGAGGAGGAGGAAAACCTCACTCTTACCTCCAAGAGAGGAGGTAGATGAAGAAGAGGAACAACCTTTAGAGGGGGATTCACAAGTGGAAAACCAAAGAAACATCTATCACACGTCCAATGTTATGTGTGTGGAGAGCTTGGACACTTTGCCAGCCAGTGCACTCAAGCCAAGAAGGGCTTTGGTGAAAGAGGGAAAAGAAAAGAGATAGCAGCCTCAACAGAAGTCGAAAACAAAGAAGAGGAAGAAGAGCAGCAGCTGGCTACCACAGCGTGAGAGTTTTCTCGAATGATTAAGGACGAGTACACTATGTTTTTGGATACAGAGGACAGGACCAAGACAAGATGGTACATAGACAGCGCAGCCACAAGTCACATGACAAGTGAACGACTTGCACTTCAGGAGTTCTAAGGTCAAACTTCAAGATTTGTTAAGTGTGGGGTGCATTCTAGTATGGTGGAAATTCATGGAAAAGGAGTAGTATCACTACAATTAGATCAGGCAGAATTCTTAGGATACCAGAGGTACTATATGTACCATGTATGAGAGTCAGTGTGCTCTCAATCTCAGCCTTAGAGCATCAAGGCTATGGGGCAAGCTACTTTGGCTGCGGTGTACACATCCGTTCAGTTAAAAGTCAAGCACCAGGACCACCCGTAATGATAGGCATAAGTGAAGATGGTCTATATAAGTTGTGGGGACGACCTGTTTACAAACTCACAGAAGAAAGTAATGAGTCTATAAATCCAAGTGTGAGAAAATAAGAAGTTATTCTCAGTAGATCCACATGGTGGGAATGGACTCAATTGGATGAATGGGGATACTCAGATAATCCTGGTGCAAGGTGTAGTAGATACATCCAGGCAGAGAAAATAGAGTATCCGAACATTGAGCGGATGGGTCTCTCAGACTTAGAGGGAGAAACACATAGTGAGGTGGATCATGGGGGAGGTAGCTCCAGTGACTTTACCTCCCTCGCTAAGAGGGAGTGTTAGATTGTAGCTCAGGTAGGTAATTCTTCCACATTAGGAGTGTCTAGTAATGTGGAAGAAACCCAAATTATGACTAGACAACATTATAATGGTGGGGACCACTCAAGCCAACTTGAGATTAAGTCCCCACCCTTGGATCAAGTCTTTGAT
The DNA here is from genome assembly GCA_010110895.2 of Picea sitchensis. NCBI lineage: Eukaryota > Viridiplantae > Streptophyta > Pinopsida > Pinales > Pinaceae > Picea > Picea sitchensis. The sequence continues at coordinate 1,319 of SNQJ01S0050038.1, read as the reverse complement.
AAAAAGATCCTAGGGTCAAGATTGCATAAGGAAAAGCCTAGGGTTACAAATTGTTAATATTATGGTAGCTTCGGGAGGTATGAACCTCTATGGTGACCTATGATGAGATTAGAATATTCCGAAAGGAAGCAAAGAAGTAAAGGAAACCCTAGACGAGATGTCAACTGCAGAAATATAATTAATAAGAATTAATTAGTACCCAGAAGGAGAAGTCGGCCTAGGCAAGTCTGCCAGATTACTATAAATACAGGGCACCAATTCTCATTATTCACATTCTTAGAATTGTAGAGAGCCAGTTGTGCGCACTGCAGTTGGCGGTTTTGTGCGCAAGTTTTCTGGGGAAGGTGTTGCGCCAGTTTCTAGGTGGGACTATCTAATCAGCTTTGGTTTCTATTCTTGCTTGTTGCATTAGCCTTGCTTGGCTATTGATTGCTACCAGTATTCTTCTCTGTCAAGGTCAAGGTGCTCGAGGGTGGCTTCGGCCTAAGGTTGGGTGACAAGGGTATTGTCAATGGTAAAACGAGCACAATCCTTCATATTCTAACAGGTTATGGGCCCACACCTCCCTCATTCAATCTAAACGCTGGAAGGAAGCATAGCCGCTAGGATATTGAGCTCACTGAGGAACTACCGCTAGGGTTACTAGCAGGAGCAGCTCCCAAAGACACTGTCGCTAGGGTTACTAGCAGAAGCAGTTGCAGAAACCCTAATCTCAGATCCGGCACCTTGTGATGGAGCATCTCGCTCAAAAATAAGATATCCAGATGCACCCTAACTCAGCGCACCTTTTGGCTCTCTCAGAAGACAGAAACGACGAAGTTGAAGTTTTGGATCAAGGCATGACCAGTTACCAGTCAACCGAAGACATGAGTGAAATGGTCAGTCTTTTACACTACTCAACACTTACTAGAACAATTGAAGATGAAATGTGGATAATCGATAGTGGAGCTTCTAGGCACATGACGGGAGATCAAACCAGACTTTCAAATCTAAATGAGAAGAAGACCTCGTACAAGGTAGAGCTTGGAAGCAAAACCACTTACCCCGTGGAAGGATTTGGACAAGCCTCCATCAAAATGAAAACAGGAAACTATGTTCACTTAAGCAATGTTTTATATGTACCTGG
>SNQJ01S0050037.1:46865-63760 GCA_010110895.2 Picea sitchensis | reverse complement strand
TCACATCTCTTCTCAGAGATAAGCTGCCACCATTCTAGCGAGTCTTTCACTCTGTATTTTTACAGTCTCTGTACATTTCTTTCATTAATAGAAATCGTGTATTACTGTATCTCTATGTTTATGGTTGCATCTTTGATATATTTATGTTATATTACTAGATATACACGATATCTCTGTGCATTTCTTTATTATATCTCCGCTCTCATTTCGTGCCGAAAATAATCCGGATCAGACAGAGACTACATCTGACAAGCGATTGCATGGGTAGTCTTCCCAACGTATGCATGCACAGTCTGACCGAAGTGACCTGAGCGTTGTTCCATGGAAGCCCGAGTAAGTTCCTCCTATGAAAGTTTTGAGTATATGTAGGAATTTTGGCCATTTTGTAAAGTATCGTGGGTAGAGTTAAGCTCCCTGTGGTAAAATTTTGATGAAGCTCTGGTTTTCCCTATTTATGTATATGTATGTGAAACTTCTTGTTTAATGACAGTCATCTTCTAATTCCATTTGGTTTCCATCTAATGTTGAAAGAGTTCATGATTGACTGAGTCACATGAAGCATTGTGATAGCGTTATATAAATGTTTTATGGTAATGCTATTATGATTTGTTTTAGTGTTCTTGTGATTTGAATACAAGAATTTATTGTGTTTAAATTCTTCCTCTTCGGGCTGTTGGAAGCTTGATGCTCACAGCAAACCTTTGCACTTTCTCACAGAAGTCTTCCTCCTACTCCCCCTTATTACAACTTACTGTCTGAAGTTAAACTAAGACCTCACCTATTCATGCATAACCCAGTCCAGGATTCTGAGTTTAAATGATATCTCTCTGAGTCTGCTCTCTTTTTATCACCCTTGATAAACAAATCGTGGCATATAAACTGATGGGTATCAGGCTTACTCTTGCTGCAATCTAGGAGTGACTTTTGGTGCTAACACCTAGCATTTTGGTAATGATCGTGAAAACTCAAACAACCACTTGTTGTGCACATTTTTCCTAGCAAATGAGCGTGTGACATAAATAAAATATGTTATAGAATATAGTGATTTCTTGGCCGACACATGTCCACTCGAACATCTGATCGAAGGGAAATACCCACACGTATTTTCCTCACATTTAGACCTGACCGATGATCATATCATCATCGAAACTTTGCGAACAGTCATGTGCAAGCCGATGTGTTATTTTCTATTTTTGGAAAATGCCATGCGAAGAGTCTCTGATGCATACCACTCAGTTTCCTAGTTTTTAGAGATAGCAGTTAGAAAACCGGGTATCCCAAGCGATGCCCTCATTTATATATTTCATCTTTTCGATGTAAGCCAGGTTGGTTGGAAAAATTGGTAGACAACAACTATTGTATGTAATTTGAGTTTTTTGACCGAAACTTAATGCAAAGGTCTTGTAACTTGATGAAACAATTCTATTTGTAGCAGTCAGATGATTGTGCCTCTTTCTTTGCATATGTGCTTCCTATCATTTTTATTCATATATTTTTATGTCTATTTCAGAATGAATTTTTGAACCTGTGGATTCACTGCAAAGTGCCCCTTGTTCACGCCACTTAGAAAAAACATTTTCTTCTAAAATCTAACTCTGAATTCACCCGCAGCAGTGCTCCAAGTTACTTCTTGTGTTTTTCTCCCCGCAACACATTACAGATTTACACTGAAGAATGTTTCTCACCTAGCCTTATCCTCTCAAGTTCAGTCATTGGGTCATTTGTCTCTGTCATTTCCTCAAATCAACTCCATAGCCTGAGTTTTACTTTCTTGTGCCAATATAACCAGAAACCATTATATCAAAGGTATTAAATATAGCCACTGCTTCCAAATACATATCCCGTGTGGAGACCGCGCCTCCTGAGAGATCCCTCTCCCAGATCCAAAAGGCTAGATTCGGGTCTCAAAGTTGGTTGAAAAGGTTACCTTCTTTGTTTGTTTATCAGCCGAGCAGATTTATGGAGTGCTAACACATTTGATGGTAATTTTCGTGTACTCTACATGGATTTGAAAGGCCATGTGGTAAGGTAAGTGAGGCCTAACATCTATATCGTCAAGCATAACAACATTCGAGCCACATGGGTATAGAGATCCTAAAGCATATAAAAAGGAGTTCCTCCAGGAAGGACATGTCTAGAGCACTTCTAAAGTCGACATTGCTAAAGGGTTTTTACCCATATCTTCGATAATCAAATAGTTCTAGGCATCTCTGGAATTATGATTGTGGGAATAGCGTTTTAGTACTCCTTTCAGAATATGAGGCGCAGGTTTCAACTTTTCTATCTGCAAGGGAATTTATGGAGGAGGAGGAGAATTTGGACATACAATAGTCTGTGAAGAACTGTAATCACGAGATCCAGTGGATACATCAATCTAAGACTTGAGCATATTGATACATAGATGGCCACTTTCATGTGCCAAGGGGTTTTGACTCTCGCTCAACGCATTTCCGGTGTTGGAGGCCCCCAAGGCCATGTGTTGATTTTGTGGAAATGGATTTGTTAACACAACGGGCAACTGTGATAAGAGCCTCGAGGCTTCCTCAATTTTGGAAGGTGATAATATTTACAAAGTTTACAAGGAAACTTCACCTTCTATTTTTCTTTCTTTCCCTCACCAACATTATTATTTAATCTATCATTGTTAGTGTCGTCCTTGGCTTTGTTATTATTTTTCCCACCCTTAATATTATTACCTCGTCGTTTCCTTCTATTCCCTCCTGGTTTTTGGTTGCCATTTGGGTTGGTCGATGAATATACATAATGCACATACGTCGAATAAGTAGGAGTGGAGGATGAAGCTAAAGTTTTTCATGCTACAGGATGGCTTAGAGACAAATATTTCAACTGGTTCATTACCAAATATGTAGACTTAACATTTGTAGAGCCTATGATGCCATCGACATGCGGCCCAAGATTTTTTTCTAGGGCCATAGTTAGACCGCAACGCGTCACGAAGAATTTCATACAACATCCCAGATTGAGCATATATGAGGTCCAATTGCTGGGATTTGAAAACAGCTTCTTCCTCAGATGTTACTCTAGATGTAGAGACATCCTTAAAAATATAAGGCAATAAAGACTTAAGGAACCACTCCAACATAAACTATACAGGAATGTAGGCTTTTATCAACCTCTTTTGTCTATGACACTCTTAGATATGGTCCAAGATATGTGTGGCTTTATCTTGGCATAGGGCCGATGGAAGTTCTATGTCGACATCGTAATGAACCGACAACTAGAATTGGTTGAGAAAGACCAAAACCATTTGGTTAAAGTTTCTGTATGTTCCCTTTAGTAGTTCAATGTACCACTTCGCAACGACCCCCATGAGGGTGCGTTAAATAGCCTCAAACGAATAGAATTGTCATTAAGGGAATTGGATGAGCACCAAAGATGAAAAGTAGTAACATGATCACCTAGATCCTTGCCAACCTTACCTTCAAATTTTAAAATGTTTGAAGGAAGCTTGGTGGGGATGGGGGGCCATGAAGGATCATGACACACATGGTATTTCATTAATTTTTTAAAAATCTAGAAGATTAAGCATGGTTAGAAAAGGGAGTCGGGGTTGCAGTGTCTAAGCCCATGCTCCTGGGAAAGATTGGGAATGAGGGATTGTAGACCACCCAGGGTTCTGGTATATCCCATAGCCCTCTCTGGTAGGATAATATCGTCCTCCTAACTGATTCATAAAATGTTAGATGGGAAACATTCTCACGGAAGCAGTATAATGAGGGTTATATAGGTTGCCCCCAGCTGAAGAAGTTTCAGGTTGTGGGTTTCCCATAGTGTGAAAGTGACTCCCTCTAGATGGAACTTTGAAGGACATAGGGGTATTCTCCATAATAAATGTGTTTTTCGGAATCGACATGGAGGAAGAGAGGATAAAGGACGAAATATAGGAGGTGACTTGTCCGCCTGGTTGAGCACTCCATCCAGGAGCATTGAGACTAGGATTAGGCTCAGAAGAAAAAGGAGGCCAACCTCCAACTATAGGATTCATTTGGGGAATATGGCCTCCACCAAACCAGAGAGGAGCGTAGAAAGGATACATTCCCCTAGGTCCAAAACTAGGATTCACATTAGCCATTGGAATAGAGGATGAGAGTTGCGATGTCATGTTGGGAATACCAAAATAAAATGGATTAGAGACTGAATGTATTGACTACGAATTGTATCATGGCATACCAAAAAGATATTTGAAAGGATTTGTTCCTATGGGTCAAGTAGAACCCAAAAGTTGGGTAGCAGTAGAGGCAGGGATCTCTGACACCCTAACCATCGAGGCTGAAGGATTCAAAGGGATCCTAGTAATCATAGAAGATATCGGAGTGGAGGGACTCCTTGTGAACTCATAACTGGATGATCAAAATTCTAGGAGGTGGAGATGTATGTACCACGTTTGTTAACTTTACGACTTTTAGAAGGAAACTTTGGTAAAGACTCAAGATGCGGTGGTAACTTCAACAAACGACGAGACTTGCGAGGAGGATGGTCTCGCTTCACGATGACTCAAGACTCGAGATATAAAACCAAATCCTAGGGCCGACTAATAACCAGAGAGCACACCAAAATAAAGAAAAAAGTTTGATACACACAAACATTATATAGTGGTTGAAAAGGGGCCTCCCTCACTAGAGTAGGTATGTCTTTCCCAAGAGGGGCCTGAGACTCCCTTCAAAATATTGGACATATCAAAATCAATTATAAGGGCCCTCATGGGATTGATAATGCAGTCAGTTAGATCCCCCCGAAGAGGTAATCCTCCATAAAGGTTGTGTGTTGTTCGATCCTTATCTGAATTAGGGTACCTACAGAATAACCCCTACAAGTAACCTATGCGGCTACCTATGTCAAGCAACTAGAGTCACCACAATATAACCAATGTGTAGGAAAACAGTTGTAAGTCTGGTCCACCCTATGGGCAGGGTGACAAAGCCCAAAATATTGAAACCACCGCCTCTCACGGAGGTAAAGGTACTAGAAAGACCCCTAAATACGAATAGAAACCCATAAATATATTTGACGCTAAGAAGGGATTAGAGGGCTATCTCTGCAACCAACTTCATGTGACCTCGTGCTTAACTCTAGTGTGAGAAGAGCCTCCTGACGTCAATAATTACACAGTGGGTTTCACCACTCCCTGGTTAAACACATATGTTTAGTTTAATAGCCTTGGAAAAGTTTACTCACAAAATATTATTACAAGGCCCTATGTCCTATACTTGTTTGTGTACTCTGAAAAATAAAATTGTTTCTAATCAATTTTAATTAATCAACGTTACTTTTAATGGCTTCTGCTTAGTCAAGAGGTGAGGTCATGGAACTGATGGTATTACGACTCAACATATAGAAGAAGCAAATATAAAAAAATTGCTAAGCGCTAGTCTTGAATTCCAAAGAGATGGTATGCTTCTAAATGCAACTTTTCAATGCAATCTCTACAATTTCATAAAATTCAATCTCTCCATATGTGTCAAAATCAATGCAAAGTAATCAAAAGAGAAAATGCCATAATGCAAAATGAGAAAATGTTTTTGTATTTTTTATGTAAAGAAAATAAAATGCAAGGACTGAATAACAGCTTCACATACATACCCTACTGCAAGAAAAAAGAGACAAGCCAAGAATAATACCAAGAAGCAAACACTCAGACCAATGTGCAAGGAAAACCAATGAAAAATATGATAAGAAAGAATACGACCCAAAAATTCAACAATAAGAAGGTTTCCTCTCACTTTGTAAGCACTTAACAGTTAGGGAAAAGACCCAAGAAGACTTAGCAACCATATAAACTCACCCAACAAACACCAAACTCATCCAGCAAAACTAAAGAGATGATGTACGCGATTGTTTGAGAAAAACTCGCATATGTACGCACCCTACAAGAGGACAACTCACGTATGTACACGTTTGTCAAGGGAAAAATCGTGTATATATAGTAAAACATTGTCAGGGAAAGGGTTAAGCCAAGAAACTCAGATGCAAAGTAAAAATAGGCTTGCAATCAATCATGAAACAAGGAAACTCAAGTTAATAGAGATAAAATCAAGGAGAAAAACACTCCAAACCCCAATAAAGAAGATCAATCCCTAGTATGGTCACCAATTCTATTATGAGGAAAATCTCACTATGGAATGGGGTAAACCACAACAGATGGAATGACACACATAAATCAAATCTAATCCCAAATATTCTATATAAATTAAATTCTACCAAGACAAGGCCAAGAGCCTACCTTGTTCGGACGTTCGATGAAGACCACCATTGAGCATGCAACTCAAAGATCTATACCTGTAACTTGTCCTAAATAACCAAGATATGCAAGCATCTAGTGATAATATGAAATGTTATCATATAGATTATCATAATCCATTAACATACATGACAAATATGCCCATGGAATAATAATTCAAATATCTGCAAGATATCAATTGGACGAGAGAAGAGTATTTATATTAAAATAATCAACAGAAGTATATGGGTGACAAAATTTTGTAAAGGCACATATCAGAACCGAAAAGGCAATCTCATATAAAGGATATAATGAGTCTCTTCATCACAAAGAAGGAATATCTTGGGGGTTGAACAAGGGATTTAGACTTTCAAGGACAAAGGGATGGAGACTCAATATGAAGTGAAATTTCTCCAGAGTGTCTTTGCTCTCAAAGTTGAATTGTTCTCCTCCTTTCCAAGGCTTAGATATGGCTCAATTTATATCCTTCACATGGAACTAAAGGGATGATTCGGATCATTTCCAACATATGGAAGCTTAAGGATCATGGATCTCGTGACATGGCATGGAAACCCAAAATAATTTTTAATTTTGAGCACCAAACCCAATGTACACGGGCTATAATGGAGAAACCTATGTATATGTTTGTTATCTAAATGATGCGGTGCTTATATGTGGAAAAATGTGCTTTTTAAAATTTTGGCTCTGGAAGGAACAAAAGGGGACTTCAAGTATGCATTGGGAAATGGAAAGGCCATCCAAGCAAGTTGCATGGGGTGAGGCAAAATTTGTTTTAAAGATTCCTATAATGGATGTCACTTCTACTTTGCTCATGAGTCCTCTCTTTGAAGTAAGGAGGTTGTATATCCCTTGATGACTATAGTGTCCCTTTACCTTGTTGGATTGTCACACTAGTGAGTCTTATTTATCATAACTCTCATCCTCACCATAGATAACTCAAGAAAAAAAAATTGTGACTAAAGGTGTTATAGTAAACCCTAAGACAAAGTATTAGTGTCGATGCCACCAACCCAAGAGTTTGAACTTAGACTAACCTGGTGGTCATTCCCTACTAACTCAACAAGGTGATCTCCTATGATATGGTATACCCCATTGACATATTCTCTTATTTTTTTATTCCTCATTTTTTTTTTCGTCGGATGCATATTAACTATGCAATACACAAAATTACATTGTACACCACATAATACATAATACTTCAAAACTGTTAATTATATGTACAAGATTAAATTACTAAAATGCCTACAAATGCAGAATATTTTCCAACTGTAACAAACATCATAATACATTTAAGTGGGTGAGAAGTTGACACATAAATCATAGTATGATCCTAAGATTTATCATATCATATTGCTCAAAGATCCCTGGAAGTTCCCAATGCATTGAGTAGCTCCATTTATACTGGCACACATCAACAAAGTAGGAGCAACAATTTCGGCAACAGTGAAGCATCAATGAATCAAAGGCCTTATGGATGGAAGATCGCCAAATGCTTAATTTGAAGAACACATGTCCAATTCATTGTGAATTCTCAAAGCATTGCATGAGCCATTATAACATAGCACCATCTTATCATACAAATCAGATAGCAAAGCATAGGATATGTATAACTGCAGATCCATTAGCAGGACAAGACTTGCTCCAGTCACACAGGATAACAAGACAAGTTGACAGGTTGGTATATTTGGCAGATATCATCCAATGGAAGAAGTTATGGGTAGCACATAGGATACTGGTCATGACAACATGTTTGCATGAGTGACCCAAGGGCTAGACAGTGCTTTGCAACACTAAAGCGTCAAGCAATTTGATCCAGCCACATCACACAGGTATAGTGGATGTAGAAATTTATGACGCACACTGTGTAAGGGCCATCAACAGTAAAACTAAAAGTTGTCTTTATACACAACATTAAAGGAACCTATATCTGAATTGTAACATATCACTTCAATAACACCAACTCATGGAGTTGGACAGAAAAAGAGAACATATCGACACCAATTTATGGTCATCTTCCCAACTATCTATACAACTTGTCGAGACCATAGTACTCGCACCCAACCTCCATTTATCCACAAATAGAGATCCCATCAACTGTCAATTGAGAATTCCCAATATTCGTTCAGTCACTAGGTCCATTTATCCCAGAAATTATAGTTCCATCACAAAGTCTCCACATCCATGGATTTTTCTAGCAGACATGAAATTTTGAATGTTTTGTTAGATGCATTCAAGATCGTATGTTCTTTCTTCAATTCTTCATTCAAGCATTTAATTATCTTTGAAAAATGCAACTGTTCACAAATTGCACATTTGTTCCTAGGTGTGTCTTGGATATGTTTCACATAGAGTCGACATGCTTGTTTATTTTTTACATTGATATTCTCACTACATGAACATGCACTTTTTCTTTTCTTTCTAGTTTTGGCATTAGACTGTGTTCGTTTTAATTTCGTATATGACACTCTTTCTCTTTTACTACCATGTGTTGTTACATTGATTGAATTTTCATCTTGTCCATGTACATGCCTTTTGACCCCATGTTGGGAGGGGAATGCACAATTGCATTTTGTTTTTCACTTATCATTTTTTTTAGTCTATGGTAACTACGTCTATTATTCTCAACTACAACTCTCTTTTCTTTATGAAAACCCATTTCATTCATTGCACTATTATTTTCCAATGTAATTTTATCCTCACAATGTGCATCATATCTATGTTGGCATATTCCTGGTACATGTTCAGGAACCAATACATTGTCACACATACTTTTTCTGAATATCAGTACTATATCTCAATCATACTTTCTTCCACATGTATTCACTGAACCTAGTGTTCATTGGTCACAATGTTGATTGCATATGTCATTGTACTTCTACCTTAGCAATGGATCATAGTGAACATGAATTGTATCTGTTTCAAGTGACAACACATCAATTGTTCTATCACAATTCAAGTTAGAGAAATACAAGTCGAAAATATTGCTTCCATGGAGGGACCACACTTGAATATTTATATTGAAAATGAGTGATATCCATTGAAAACAGAATCCCCTACCCTCTAGCTTTCCTTTTTCATATGGCATTTCAATATTTACAATATAATCTTGCCAATTCACAATATTTGTTGTATTGTCTATAGGGCCAGGTCTCAGATATTTGTGCAAGCAATGTAATGCATTTTTGTCACCACTTTTCTTTCCATTGCGAAAGGATTGGAAAATTTAAATTCTCAAGGATTGTACATCAAATTCTATGGCTATCAAATATCAAATTGCTCCAAACAAGCTATCACTGCAACTAGATACGACATATATTGCTTTGCTCAATCCATAGGAATGCATCTTATCCATATTACATTTCCAATAGTATTTGAGGTCTTTGCACATCAATGACAAGTACTAGATTGTTCCAGATTGCATCTAGCTAGTTTTTTGTAAAACAATGGTTCGTAGTGGTCGCTAACAAGATTTGCATCATGAAACAAGATGAAATATGGATTTGCATTTGCATTTCTGTTGAAATGTAAATACTTTGTTTTTCTCATTAGTGACCAAACTGTAATCGATATATTTAACCATTTTTCTAACAATCATATGCAAAATGTATCTCCCCATAGCCCTCTCTCATCTTCATTTACATTTGAAGATGTATACAACCAAAGTTTTGATAGATATATGTTAATTTCATGGATCTCATGCAATTCGTACAAGAAATAAGATCCTATCTCAAGATCATATGATTACAATGGATCTTTATATCCATTGTCCAAATAGACCAAGAAATTATATATTAACCCATTTCTCAATTCAATAGAAGAGTAGTGGAAATGTAGTAGGACGTGCAATGTATCAAACAAACAATCCCCAGGACTATATGAAAATGCATCCAATCTAAAAATACCATCTCTATGCAGCACATGGTTAATATTGCCATGCACAATGCACTACTCGCTTTCACAGTGTTATCACTAAAAAATCGTCTGCAACATTGCACACAAATGCTTCAGGAAAAACACCAATGCCAACATTAATTAGTCCACCTACAAAACTAAAATTCATCCATAAGGAAAAAAACTATGTAATTGGGGTAAAAAATCAGAGTGTGCATAATCACCAAAAGGAGTGTGCGCACAGTGTGCATGCTAACACAGGCCTTAACATGCACTATGTGTAAGATGCGCGACTGTGTACGAGAAAAGCCGTGCACTTCTATGAATGGATTATTTATGGATCTTGTCGGCCCCTCAACTACTTCTGGTTCAATCCCCAACATGATTTGACACTCGTATCTGAGAAAAATCTAGCTTGGGGGTCGGTCAAGGGCTAGAGGGTGCCCTAAAAGGCCCCTTGTTCACACTATGAACCAATTACATTTTTCCATGGATGAATGTTCTAAATAAGAGCCATGGGTGTGCTAAGAAACCAACATATTCAAGGTATTGTTATGCTGCAAGAATTCTCTTTGAGAATCCTCTTTTAACTTGGAATCCTTCAAGCACCATTGCAATAGGCCATTCCACTCGCATCTTGAGGGAATAGGAATTGTTTTTCTTTACCATTTTCCATTTATTCCATTGTAAAGAAAAGAGCTCTCAATTAGGGAACTCAAGAGCCCTTCCAAGGAGGAAGAGGCGACTCATAAGTCTCTGCCTTTCTCTACGGTGTTTTTCCTACTAATCTATTGATCCATTGGTATCATTATGTTGGTCACTATTTGATTTTCATGGTTCTAAGTTTCTCAAGATTTCTAACATTTATTTCTTATTTGTTTTAGTATATTCCTTTGTTTTCATATGTGTTTGGTTTATCTATTCCACTCACAAAATTTTGTCTCGTCTAGCAGGCTTATGTAGACATGCAAGTGTTGTTGTTTTGCTCACCCAAGTAACAAAACCAACACAACATATTGGTGACCATATTGGGGATCGGTACCGAATTCCTCCCTATTTGAGCCTTGAGAGCACTTAATTTTGATTGTTTTGTCTTGTTGGTACCAAAACCAACCTATCCCAACCTTCCAAATTCAAAATTCAGATCCATGGAAGGAGTATTTCACTTGGAAATTTCTCCCTCGATGTGTGACAAGAAGTGTGTGGATTTTCCTACCCACAGAAGCACACTCTGCGCACTGTGCGTGAAACATCACTCATTACTCTGTGCATTATGTGCCCTCTGCGTGCTTGTCAGAACTGTAACCCACACATAAGTCTAGTTTTTCAAAATTGTAAGGGTTTTTATGCATGGTTTGTGGGCCCCTAGCCTTCAAATTTTTATTTCTCTACACTTTGTAAGGAAACTACACTCCACTTAGAATCCTTTCCCATAATAAAGGTTAGCTAACATATGCACTTAGGGGGTTAAAAAAATCAGCATTCTCCTCTCTTTCTTTGTTGCCACATGGATGGCTCATTTGGCTTGTAAAATTTTAAGTTGAAGTTATTACTTTCATACACAAATCACTTAAATTGGGACAAGAAGTTAACTTTGACCCTCAAGTATGCTCTTCCCCCACACCCTAGTGTGATCTTGGGAATCAGAAAGGTGGTTAAAGGGACATTTCATCTCCCTTAAATATTTAGAAGAGGACAAAACCCCCCTAGGGTTCCTCTTAGTTGTTGAAATCATCTTAAAAGTTTTGTAAGGGCCCATACATGCCCACATGTTGCAAACTTAGGATAATTTCTAAATTCTTTCTTAGTTTAGATCACAATCTAGGGAAGTTTAAATATCAAAGTAATGGGCCCATACATTCCCACATGTATACAATCGAGGATAGTTTCAAAGCTTTCTTAGTATAGACAACATTTAGGGAGTTTAAAGGATTTGTAAGGACCCATATGTCCACATTGCTAGTTCTTTAGGGCTTTAAATATTCTACAAGGTTGTACCAAAGACACATAATAATATAGGTAAAGAAGATTTTTGAGGACCACAGGAAGTCCACATGTTTCAATCTCATACTTAACTTATTAAAATATTTGCACACTTGTCACTTTCTTGCACACAAAGCCACTCCTCACACACATAATTTCTATTTGAAATAGTGGAGGTCGAAGTAGGTTTTCTCCAAAGGAATTATGAAAGATCCGACTAATTATTTGGAAATTATCCACACCCATTAATTCAAATGAATTTGGTCCATGACCCCAATCTCTCATCCCACCACATCTAAAACAAATTCTAATAAACACACTAAATTTTCCTCCGCAGGAGGTGCCAAAATAAATTTTTAGTCTAGGTAGGATTTCAGGGGTAAGCATCCAAAAAACCCCTCGTTATCAGGTTCTCATATTTTCAAACAATAGAAGTTGAGAAATAGGGAACTTTCAAACCCTCCAAGTCAAGTGTTCCTACACCATAAGGCAAGGAGATAATTGTGAAGGGTCGAAGGCCGAGGTCTGATTGTTCTGTGCATCCCTCCTTGAGTCACCTAACTCTTGTGAGGGAATCCAACTCGTGACCCATTTATGAGGTCGGAAATCTAAATGTCGCATTTTGACCAAGGTACCTAGTGGCCAAAACTTAGGACATCTACCCAGGTGGCGATTGTGGGCTGCAATCGCACCTTGATCAAATTTTGTGTGGCTATTGGGAAATATCACCAGTTCTTTTAGGATATGCACCCTCTACCCCTTGTTATAATTTATTACTTCAACCTTCACTATTTCCTCTTTCGGTGGATTCAGACCCCAATATTGAGTGTTATTGGAAGCCCTAGTGCTATTTTAAATGAAGGATGATAAATCTCTTAGGAGATAAAAAAATTTTGTTGTTCCCCCACGTGGACAAAATCCACCTATCCACATGCTTGTTTATTTTACAGTTGATTTATGTATGATTCTCATTTGATTACATGCAATTGTGAGTTACAATATATTGAGAAGGTCCAAAATATACAAAGATCTTGTTCATTTATTTATCTTTTCACCATTTTCACACATTCACTTTTCTAGTCGAAAACCATAGGGGACCCACAGAATACCCTTCGTTGTAGACGTTTGCAGAATCTCCCTCCTATTCTAGGAGGAGTCCCTAGTCTTGCCAACTCACCAGCTCAACCATCTCACACCCTCATGAGTGATACTATTTTGGGATCAACTTTACTTGGTTCCACTTTTCTTGGGTCCAATTCCCAAGGCCATCCATCCATTAGTTCTCCATCACAAGGAGGTGGGGGTCAAACTTCTTCTCAAGGGAGAAGTACCACCCCACCAAATCCCTCTCAAGGGATAGGTCCACTACCTACTCACACAATGGCTAGAAATAATCCTTTGTCAAATATCCCTATGCCATACTTGGCATCAATCAACATTCCTGATTTGACCAAACTCACGAATGATCCCATTTTACATGACCCCACATGGCCCAATATGCCTACCAAACTACCTTCAGATATTCCAAAATTTGAAGGAAAATCGGAGGAAGATCCCACCAACCATGTTATGACCTTTCGATTATGGTGTTCATAAAACAACACCATGGATGATTCCATCCACTTGAGTTTATTTCAAAGAACTCTCACAGGCCCATCAGGTAAGTGGTATGTGGACGAAAAATCAGGGTCCCGTGTGACCTTTGAATCACTGGCCAAGACATTGTTTTCCTTTTTCCAACTACCAGTTCGTCAAGATACTAGCTTGGAACTTATCTCTGAGTTCAAACAAACCAATTCTACCCATATATCCGACCAAATCCATGAATGGTTTCAGCGACATAGTTTGTGTAAAGAAGAAACCACCAAAGAACAATGTCTTGATTGGTTTCTCAAATCACTTGTCTCTGTTGTTTCCAAGGATGTAGCATCCACTTTTCCTCAGTTATAAGAGGAAGCCATCAACAATGCCTAATATTTTTACTTCATCTATGCTTAGTTAGGTTACTTATATATATTATTTCCTTATGCACCCCGACCCATACCATTCGGCTAGGACAATCCTAGGATGTCTCGTGCTGCAGATGGGTTTATTGGTTCTATGACTGATCCAGATTATTTTCGGCACGAAATGAGAGCAGAGATATAATAAAGAAATGTACAAAGATATCACGTATATCCAACAATATAACATAAATATATCAAATATGCAACCATAAACACATAGATATAGTAATACATGTTTTCTATTAATGAAAGAAATATACAGAGACTATAAAAATACAGAGTGAAAGGCTCGTTAGAATGGTGGCAACTTATCTCTGAGAAGAGATGTGACCGCTACTTGCATTCACAAGAAGATGATTACAATGAGGCTCTGAAGGCCCTTTTACAATAAGAAATAATTCCAAAAACCCTAGACATCCAAAAACCTAACCCTAGGAGATGAAGCACCAAAAGTCATGTGGGCCCGTTTGGGTAAGTGTACTCCATCAACTTCCCGGGGTTGTAACTTTTGCATACGGCCTCCATTTTAGGCATGTGATAGCTCATTGGAAATTTACTTTCAAGGAGATTAATTTTAGGGGGTCAATCATGCCTTTGGATATCATTGAGAGCATCAATCTCTAAAAACCTTCGTTTGGGCCCCCTCAAAATGGCCCTGGAAGTTAAAACCTGCTAAAAATAGTAAATTGTCAAACTTGCCAGAAAACTGTTTTGAGCCATTTGGAAAAGGTGGGTGGCCACCGATATCCACCTGGATCAATCCTCCCTTGTTAGGAAGCAATGGTCTCCATTGCGTTGATTTCCCTGGGCAGAGGGAAAACCGTTTGTTGAATATGCATCTTGGTGAGTTGCTTGTCTTGCTGGAGACGTCACGCTGCTCAGTTTGTGGAAATCTCTCATGAACCTGTTGAGGTTGAGGTTGTTCAACAAGTCGAGATACATGAGAGGATGATGTGTATAAGAAATATTTTCACTTTGTTGTAGCCTTGTTGACCTACTTCTGTTGGACAGAAGGTGATTGGGGCAAGGCTGTAGTGGTTGCAGTGTCCTTTCGTTCTCCTTTTGAACAGATTGTGAAGAAGCTGAATTTTGCAGTATGAGATACTACCTTGCGACACTTTTTAGGTGGAACAGTAGTCAGAACTACCTCTGGTATTCTATAGAGATGACCCCCCAAAGTAACAATGACACTACGGGGTCGAGACTCATAAACAGCATGGCGTATCCACATATATGGTTGGCCCAAGAGAACATCACAGACATCCAGTGGGGCAACATCACATAATACCTCATCCTTGAAGGGTTGAATGTCGTATGGCAATCGATACTGTTAGCTGACACAAAGATCTTATCCTTGCTGAAGCCACCCAATGTTGTATGGCTATGGGTGTGGTGTTGTCGACAATCCCAATTGTTTGACGACCTCTGCTGAGATGAGGTTTTTCTGGCTTCTGCTATCAACAATAAAATGCAGCGGGGTCCCCTTCATCCACATCTGTGAATGAAAAAGGTGCTCCCCCTCTTTAGGATCTATTGGTTCTTCTGGTTGAATTGTTGTGGTCACGACAATAACAGTGGGGTCTGCGTGAATGATCTATCATTTACCAGTATTTTCAAAATCAGATTCTGAATCAGGGTTCGGCTCCTTGTCTTTTATCTCGGCCACCAATGACTGTTTTGAGTGACATTCATCGGTGTTGTGCCAGGGGTTTTTGTGGAAATCACACCATTTTCCGGTGTCTTTCTTTGTCTTCCCGTGACCCTTCTTTTCATGTGTCTTGGACTGGTTTTTGGGAGACTATTTATTAGGGCCATCTTTTTCATACTTTGGTTGTTGCGGATTTGCAAACCCGAATTCCTGTTTGTTCTGGTGCTTAAATTTCTTCTCAATTTTAACACCATATCGATAAGCAGCACCGAGTGATGAGATGTCCAAAAAATCCATTTCAGTCTGGATGTATCTGTGTAGAGCCCCACGGTATTTCAGAACCAATTGTCGCTCGGAGTCTTTGATACCCAGCTTGGTGCACAAGGTGTGGAAGGTATTGGTGAACTCTGGAGCTGCTTGGCCCCTCTCTTGCTGCAGTGTAGTCCATCTTATGTACTAGTCCTCATAGTTGCCAACAGGGTAATACTCTTCTTTAACCGCATCCACACAAAAAATCCCAAGTGGGATCGACCCCATATATTCCAGAATCCTCTGTGGAACTTTTCTCTGAGTAAGTTTCCCACCAATGTTTGATAGAGGGAGAGCTTTAAGGAGTGTGAAGGTGATCTTTTCTTTGCTAGAAAAATTGTGAGCAGAGAAATAACCTTCTAGCAGAGTTAACCATTTTTTTAGGGCTTCTGCATCTATCTGTCCTTCAAATAAAGGAATATCAAAATTGACTTGTACCCTGAAAGGCAAGGTGCCTCCAAAGTGACCACTTAATGAAGATGCATCTAATGCTATCGACAGGCGTTGAAGGATGTGGGAAAAATTCTCCATCATTTTGTCCTTCTGTTGCGTAAGGGCTTGCTAAAGCAACAGATTGATAGGATCGTCTGCTCCGTCGTTTTTCTTTTCTTCTGCCATTGAGGGTTTCTTGGGTGTGTGAGAATGATTGTCTTCAAGGGAGACAATCTTGAGACCCAACTTTCTATAATCGGACCTCGTTGGGGACATGCACTGAAAAAATGATCAAGAGCAGCTTGCTTTGATACCACTGATCCGGATTATTTTCGGCACGAAATGAGAGCGGAGATATAATAAAGAA
>SNQJ01S0050037.1:0-32051 GCA_010110895.2 Picea sitchensis | reverse complement strand
GATTACAACCATGGCCTTGATGTCGTAAGGTCCCTTCCAACTGTCCTTCATTCCCCACACACTTCTTGCTCCAAGGATTCTGAAACCATGGATCTGATAGCTACTCACAATCTATCTTGACAAAGCAAATCTCAAAGCCACTCTAACTAAGTTAACAATCCCAAGACAAAAACCACTAACTTTCTCCATGAGAACTCCTCTCCTTTTATAAGTTAAAGAGGATAAAGTGAGGAGGTTATGATGATCCCACTAAATCATGAAAGTGAGTAAGATCCAAACCATTCAAATGCCACCTCACCATGGAAGTTTCTCCTTCTAGCAGCATCGAGAAGATGCTCGTTTTTCCCACGTATGAGCATTCTCGCACCCTGCTTATAGAGCAACATGCGAACCTCTCACAACCCAGCTATGGTGTAGCTTGTGAGAATCAGGCATTCTCGCACCCTGCCTATATAGCAACATGTGAACATCCTCTTTAATAGGGTTTTTCCAAAGGAGAATGCAACTTCTTTTCTCAGGAAAAGTTCTTATCCCTTCTTTCTTTAGGAACTCAGGCCACTGACCCCTCTGAAGACAACAGATAGTTTTACATCATTAAAGGTCATAGGGATGACGAAAATAATCTGCAACAAACATCATCTCTCCACCGCCTCTTTCCAAACCTTGGCTCTGCAGGCGTCGATCGAGCTGGCCTCTGGTGAGTCGGCTCCCTAAAAACCTCTGCCTCTTGACCTTGGGGTCCAACATTTACAAAACAACACCAGATATAGTGTCATCATCCATATACATCTATAATCAATGATATCTATCGAAATCACAAAACATAGAACCATAATACAAGCACATACCTTGCTAATCCCAGTCCTCCCCCTGAGGAAACATCATATCTGGATCGTGGCGGTAGTCCATACCCACATATGGATACCTAAAAATCACTTGTGGCATATGACGCCACACTCGAGCCACCGTGGCCATAAAATAGTGGCCACCCTCCCCACCTCCATGTCAAGCCAACACGTGGGCCCACCCCATCTGACGTAAATCTTGTTGCCCTGTGGGCTCAAGAAAAATCCTTGGGCACAATAGAGGAACCCTTTCTAGGAACTAGGCCACCAAAATGGACCCAAACGCGAAGTCCCCGAAGTCGGCTCACCGTCACTGGTTCACCTGTCCCATCATTTCGGTGTGCAGAAGCACAACCCATGAAAAAAAGTCCCCATCCAGAACCCTCTCCACTACCCTCAGTTGAACACCAGTGATCCGTTGAGTCCCCAAGGATTTGTAGATCCTCACCACCATAGAAGCAATGCACTCCGTCAAGAGGTCATCAATAGCCTCAATATGGATCATCGAACCTGACATAGGGTTCGGCCCAGTGCAGTGGTGAGCCACCAAGTCACACACTCAATCCTCCCCCGACAGCTGAGGATCGATAGAAAGGGCCATCCCACAGAATGGGAACCTATTCAAGAAATACACATCCTCGATGGTCGAGAATGTCAGTTGCTCCCCTCTAACAATGAATCATTGCAGATCAGTGCTCCACATCCCAATAAAGTACTGCAACAAGAACTCATGTGATCGTATAAATGGACAGTCGAAGAACTTAATAAAACCATAGGCTACCAAGTATCTTTACACACTCGATTTCTCTCTCACCGCTTCTTGTAAATGGTCCCAGTCGCGCTCTCTCTAGTGCACCGACATCGTTCTATCGGATTCCGTCGATCACCTGCATCCACATAGAAACACTCGATTAGCCTCATCATCCATAAAAAAATAATCAAAATATAAAAAATTATGACCCCTTAGCCTTGCCTACAGTATGCGGCTTTCACCTAGACAGGTGCACACTTGTTCTTTGCACAGTTGTGAACTAATGCAAAGTTGTTTGAGAAACATTCATGCATGAGTGTGCGACTATCAATTAGACAGGCACACATCTAATGCATGCATGTATTCCCAACCCCCACACCCACATGTGCGACTCTGTCAAACACAACCACACATTATGTGTGGGAAATTGAATTCTATCCCTCCTTTTCCTACGCATTGGTGGGTCCCTACCCTAAAAATCCCCTGTACGGCCTCCCGTACAGTCCCTACCTACACACTAGGAAACTCACAACATGTGTGATGATAGGAACACTAACCTATCTCTCGCCGCTCCCAGATCAATAGCCTCATGCTCTCGCAATCTCCAAATCTCCTCACAGCTATCTCGTCAGCTCATCAACAATGAAAGGTACAAATGAGGTGGCATTGTGGGCCCACCAACCATATATAGTCCCTTTTTCCCAGCTTCCATACTCTGTTATAGGAGCCCAAAGCCTCTGTTTTTCGATCCATTCTCAGCCACGGGATCTTGGTCCCACCATCTACACATTCACATTCCCTGGGTCATCATCTGCACTTGGCCCCGAAAGATCATTTTTCTCACGTCACGTTCAGGTACACATACTCATGTTTAATTTTATCAAATAGTTATTATATGTTCTTTATAATCAGATATTTTTCACGTCGGGTATCTGGTTTTCATGTGTGCAGGTACTTGTTCCGCAAGATTACAACCCCTTTAGGTATATGTTCAACACTAGCATGTAATTATTCTTTCTGTAAATCAATTGCATATCCCAGTCATACCCTCTGACATTTACCTTTAGGGTCCTTACATCCGGCTCTATAGTACCTTTACCTCTACTGCATTTGGGCACTGTCACCCGATAGCACTCTCCCCCACATGAGTTGTCCCATTCATAGTTCCCCTTGAAAACTTGACACTCATGTTGATTTCACCCCCTAGGGATGGGAGTCTCAATAGTCTTATGCACTCTAGAGAATGAACCCCATACTTCTTCTCATCATATTGCTAAATTTCTCAATGGACTCCCAGGTCATATCATCTCGGTTATGTTGACTGCACCTCCATAGTTTCATTATCCTTCCATCTCATCCAATCAGTTTTCCCATCTGCAGATTGTCCTCCATCCATTTATCTAATACAAAAACACACCCATGGGGCCCCCACCCTCCACCAATTTTATTTCACAAACTTGCACCTTAAATAGGCCAAGCCATCTTCCACTGGGGCACCCATTTCTATATCTGTATACTCAACCCAAATTATTCTTTATTTCTTTGGTAATTGTAAAAAGCCTTTGTTTCCAACATTTACTTAGTTTTTTCCTTGTCACCCTTGACGACCTTCTTTTCCTGGGAAAGCAACCCATGTCACCCTTGGTTGGGGCATCCATTCTCTTTTCATACTAACATCGTTCACAAACCTCTAGTATCCCAAGTCCATATACCCATGATCTCTGAGTTTGTCCACTTTGTTAACCTCTAGCAGAGTTTAAACCCATATCTAGTCGTCCCCCTGACACTAGATTCAGTTTTACGTTTGTTGCCAATCCTCCTTCACAATTCCCCAACCAAGGGCAGTCTNCATGTTACCCGTCAGTACCTGATATCATCTCAATGGATTTCACAAAGAACTTTGCTTCTTGGAGTCGCGTCTCCCTTCCTGTCGACATCAACATAGTTTCTAGAAGGGTGACAATATCTTGACTCTCATTACCTTTACAATGTGGAGTCTTAGATGACACAGAGAGAATCATCATTTTTGTCTGAATCCGTTGACCCCCATAACATTCGACTTCAACGAACTCTCATGTTACGATGGGTCTTACTATGTGACTATTGCAGTTGTTTCATACCAGTTGAAGACCTATGAATTCGTTTGGCCATCAATGCCTACGAGTCATCGACAATTCTTACATTCATCCTTGCCTCACTTCAGATTTCGTTCACCATTCGAACTGTCCTCTGTTGTTATCAACCGCCACCTAGGGCACTACATTTGTCTACATCAATAAACATCTTCAGTTATAGTCTCACATTTTGGTTTCATGACATGAGCATGGGGCATGCCCACCTCGTTTGTATACATATTTTAGTTTTTTTCCTCCCTGGAGAAAGGTTTGGGTCCCACAATTTTCCCTCTCCCTCCAACAGATCTCTCTTGTAGTTCCTCCCTTCATTCTTCCTTACAATGGTACTCTCAGTAAAATAAACATTGATGTATTTTGGCTATACGTATTCTCCTAACCTCACACATTAGGGGACATTTTTTATCACTGAAAAATCGTCTGCAACATTGCACACAAATAGTTAAGGAAAAACATCAATGCCAACAACAATTAGTCCACCGACAACACTAAAATTCATATAGAAGGTAAAAAACTATGTAATTGGGGTCAAAAATCAGAGTGTGCATAATCACCAAAAGGAGCGCGCACACAATGCGTAGAGTGTGCAGGCCAACACAAGCCTCACCACACACTATGCCCAAGATGTGTGATAGTGTACGAGAAAATATGTTCACTTATATGATAGACACATTTATGGATCTTGTCAGCCCCTCAACCACTTCTATTCTGATCCCCAACACGATTTGACACTCATATCTGAGCGAAATCTAGCTTGGGGGTTGGTCAAAGGCTAGAGGATGCCCTAAAAGGCCCCTTGTTCACACTATGAAACAATTACATTTTTCCATGGATGAATTCTATAAATAAGAGCCATGGGTGTGCTAAGAAACCAAGATATTCAAGGTATTGTTATGCTGGAAGAATTATTCTTTGAGAATCCTCTTTTCTCTTGGAAGCCTTCAAACATTATTGCAATAGGCCATTCCAGTCACCTCTTGAGGGAATAGGCATTTTTTTTCTTCACCATTTTCCATTTCTTCCATTGTAAAGAGAAGAGCTCTCAATTAGGGAACCCAAGAGCCCTCCCAAGGAGGAAGAGGGGACTCATAAGTCCTTGCTTTTCTCTATGGTGTTTTTCCTGCTAATCTATTGATCCAATGGTAGCATTATGTTGGTCATTGTTTGATTTTCATGGTTCTAAGTTTCTCAAGATTTATAACATTTATTTCTTAGTTTTTTTAGTTTATTCATTTGTTTTCATATGTGTTTGGTTTATCTAACCCACTCACAAAATTGTGTCTTGTCTAGAAGGCTTATCTAGACATGCAAGTGTTGTTGTTTTTCTCACCCAAGTGACAAAACCAACACAACACATAGTTTTCAACATCTATTGTATCTTCCATGTTTTAACTTATGTCATTCAGATGATGCTTAAGCTATGTCTATAGCATTGAGCAACCCAAAACATAAAATGATAAATATAATCTCAAAAGATCATACCTTATTTGTGTTTGTGTTTAACTTTGATTCCTTTTTATCTATATAGTTTTTGAAAGTCCCTGACCAATTTAACCTACCCCTGAAAAAGAAAAATAATAAGAAACTACTAATTTTCTTTGGCATATATGATACACCCAAACAAATTTCATTCCACGATATGATTGATCAACACAATTGAAAAAATAAAACTAGTTTTCTTAAACATTACACAAATGGCAATGCAAAATTCATTGAAACGAAGTAAGTGCGCAATGCATGAACCACACATTATCAAACAATAACAATGGACTATTTTGGAACACATAGAAATCATGATGTCCGATGTCAAGATTAGCATAATTTCTATGTATTATATTCAACTATCTCTATCGATGTGGGGCATATTAAAAACAAGGAAAGAAACTAGTTGCACACGCTTTTCAAACACATAAATTAATATGTCATACCACTGGATAAAATCAATATATTAGATGAATAAATTCAACATCTCAAATAATTATTTCTGCCACAGTTCCTGATTATAGAAGGCCAGATGCTATGAATTCTTCGCACATGTGTTGAAAATAGACCAAGTGTTGACTGTGTGAGAGGCATAGTTGTGTGAAGGGTGAAGATATGGCTATAGAAAATGATTCCGCCCAACCTAAAAAGTGGACAAGTTAAAATTATTTTGACTAGGAAATTGTCCAAAGATAAATAGATCATAGAGATGATATTTCCCCAAGGCCAGGAGCATGATGAGAATATGCTAAAATTTATTTTCCACATATGTTGACTACCTTTCAAATAACAATAATCATAAACAAAAACCATCGAGCAATCCATAGATAAACAACACATTTGCTTCACACTACTTCTAGATGTTTTCCCTTTCCTTGTAAATCGGAGAAAATCAATGTACCACAAATCAGTCACCTATCGTGAAAATTATGTCACTTTTCACAATCATTGATGCATAATTATTGGAAATGTGGAGGTGTGGGAGGATGAATCATGTTGATTCTTCGCACAAGGTTTGTAAATGGTTTGTCTTAAATAGACCAAGTGCCACCTCTGCGGGCCATACACCTGTGCGGAAGTGTGGATGATATAGTTGTGCAGACTGCAGAAGTGCCAAGGTATCCAAGCGCACCAATTCCATACCACAAGTGATATACATTCTGGGTGCAAGGGTTGAAAGTGTGGATTCTGCATACGAGGATTTAAAGTAGAGTAAGTGGTTGCTTTGCGAAGCACATGCCTGTGAAGAGCATCACAATATCACAACAAAAAAATCCTCCGCACAACCTTGAAAAACGATAAGTATAAAGGCATTTCACTATGAAAATTTTGAAACATAAACAAATCAAAGAGATCGAACTGCTTGAAGGCCAAGTGCATGATGCGTAATTACTGAGGTGTATTTTCCAGACACATGAACAACCTCAAGAACACAGGTAACCATAAATAGAAACTACTACCCAATCCATAGAAAAGTAGGACATTTACTTTGCATCAGTTCTAAATCCCTTCCCTTTCCTCCTAAATCCAACAAAATTAATGTGCCATAAATGATTTGGCCTTCCTCCAAATTGCCTAGCTTGCACAACTAAATGTGGAACTATTGCAAATGTGAACCTGAAAAAGCATAGCATCTCATGGGCATCAGCACCATGGATCCTCCACCCAAATCTCAAAAATATACCAAGTATTTCCTATGCCCGCGACATAGTTGTGCTCAATGCGGACGCATGGAACAAATAGCTATGTGGACTACAAAGATATGGTCGTATAAAAAGGCTCTACACAACCTGAAAAATAACTAAAGTAAAAAGGCCTTTGACAAGGAAATTTCCAAAAGATAAATATAACACAACAAAAATTGTTTTAAGTCCCCGTGGATGACGTGTTTTCTAAAATGTCATTTCCCCACATGAATTACCTTCAGAGCACACATACTTATAAATCAAAGGCACTAGTCATCCCCTACCAAAGCATGGCATCCTTAGTAGTAGCCTTAAATCATTGCCCTTTCCTTGTAAATCCAACAAAATCAATGTGTTACAAATGACTGGGATATCATGAAAATTACATTGCTTATTACAATTCGCAGTGCGGACGTGTGAAACTGCACGACAATAACTGGCATAAATTCTCTGCATAATCATTGAAAATACAAAAGTGATGCTTGTGCTAGAGATATACCTCCGCAAAGTGCAGATATGTACAAGACATAACATCATTGAGCGCAGACATATGTTCATAGAAAAATCCTTCCGACAACTTGAAAACATTCCCCTATAAAAAAGGCCTTTTGACTAGGAGATTTTCCAAATATCAATACACTACCAAGGTGAATTTCTTCAATTCGTGATGCCCAACTATTGGAATTATGGAGTTGCGCAAGTGCACGATGATAAATGGTATAAATTAATTTCACAATTGTTGAAAATATACAAGTGGTGGCTTACCTAGAAATATACTTCTGCGGAGAGAAGAGGTGCGGAAGACATAACTACACTGACTATTGACATATGTTCATAGCAAAAGCCTTCGAACAAACTGGAAAAAATCCCTCGTAAAAAAGGATTTTGACTAGGAAATTTTGCAAACATAAATACATTACTCGGCTCCAATTGCTTCAAGGAAAAATGCATGGCCCGTATTTACTAGAATTTCCTTTCCACACACATAAATTACCTCCGAAATATGGTCAGACAAAAATAGAAACCATTAGCCATCCCATGGAAAAGTGGGACATTTGCTTTGCACTAGTTTTAAATCCATGCTCTCTCCTCGTAAACCCAAGCAACTCAACATGCCATAAATTACCCAGCCACTGTCGAAACCACATGGATTTCCAAAATCCATGGTGCATAAATATTTCAAGTGTCAACGTACAAAATCACCATAATGCAGGAGTGTCAAATAATTGATATCAATTCACCACACAAGAATTGAAAAAATAGACTAGATGTTCATTGTGTAGGAAAAAACTTGTACAAAGAACATAAGATATAGTTTCACTAAATGTGAACAAATCATCAAATAAAAAGGCTCCGCATGCAAGCAATAGTGCATTTTACATCGCAATATCGACCATCTGCTACAGAGAAATAATATTTTTAGATTGAATGCATTTTTTCATATACTCTTGCACATTGTTTATTTGATGCATTCCATCTCCTCCTTGTATTTTTGATACTCTTCCATTGAATTCGTGAATGGATCAATACATCATTTATTGGTTTGTTTAGAGAACAAATATATAGACGCATTGCAATTATATCAATATGTACTAGGATTATTTCTTGCATGAATTGCATCAGATTCCTAACATTAACATATATTTTTTAAAAATGCAGTGATCTGCGTCTTATGTAAATGAAAATGAAAGAGAACTATGAAGACATACATTTTGCATACGATGAACAATGAAAGGGTTAAATAAAACACCATAGGAAACTCCAATAAAACACAACACCTACACTATGCCTAAATCATACACTATTAAACAACAATCACACAAACTAATCACATCCGTCTAAGAAACATAATAAATATTGAAGACCATTGGTCAAAGGCACGGTAAGAGATGGACACCCTGGGCTTGTTCAATAAGTATTGCAGATACTTTGTAAACATAACTCATAGGAAAATTTGTCCACTACTTTAAGAAAAATTCAACCAATCTATTGTCCAATTCAAATAACTATATAATCAAAATTATGGCCATTAAGTAAGAGCATTTATATCCAAGAGTTTTTATCTTTTCCAATCCCCATCCTATTCACTAGAAATAAACAAACAATAAAATTTATTCATTCCAACAAAACATTGAAACATGAAAACAATAATACCCAATGTATAGGATTTCTTACTTTCTCACATAGATTTGTATATGCTCGAAATTGGAACTCTTACAAATCGCCATTTACAACACTTAGAAATTGAGGTGACGCTTGTCTTTTTGAACTATATTGATCTAGATTTTATGAGAATGAAATGAACATAGATTATTAAAATATGCTTAACACAAAATAATAGAGATATAGTCAAACTGATTTCTATTCAATAAGGAAATAAGCTGAAACTATAAAATGTAGCGGAAAACAAGCTTGCTAGAATGGTGGCAGCTTATCTCTGAGAAGAGATGTGACGACTATGCTCATTCATGAGAAGATGATTACAATGAGCCTCTGAAGGTATTTTTACAATAAACAAATTTCAAAAACCCTAGAAATCCAAAATCCTAACCCTAGGAGATGAAGAGCCAAAAGTCATGTGGGTCCCGTTGGGGTAAGTTAGTACAACAACTTCCTGACGTCGTAACTTTTGCATACGATCTCCATTTTAGGTGAACAATAGCCCGTTGGAAAGGTATATCCAAGGAATACACATGTTTCCATTAGACTCTAACTCCATCTATGATCTGATTTTTTCAAGCCATAAAAACGATTTTTAGGGCCTCAAAATGGTCCCAAAAGTCAAGGACCCCAAAACTAGGAAAAAAATGTCAAACTGGAAAACTTCCAAAATGAGCCAGTTGGAATAGCTGGGAGGCCACCAAAATCCATCTGGATCAATCCTCCCCCCTTAGGAATCAATGGTCTCCATTGTGTTGAGTTCCCCCATCAGATGAGGAAATTTTTGCTAACTTTGGCCCCGGGTGAGCCACTTGCCTTGGTGCAGGAGCTGCCCTACTTTGACAACTCGATAAAGTTGGATCCTTTGTTGGTGAGTGCCCTTGACCTGCATGTCCATGATATGATCATTGGAATCCTTTTTTATGCATTCGGGGTTGAGCTATGTTGGTGTCAATTGTTCTTCTATCACTGAGGTGTCCAATAATGGTGGGAAATAAGGTCGAAGGAGATCTATGTTGAACACTGGGTGTAAGCCAAGGAAAGGAGGAATGTTGAGCTCAAAAGAATTTCCACCCACAACCTTGGTGATGGTGTATGACCCTTAATGGAGTGGGTGAAGCTTCCAATGGGGTCGTATAAGGCGTTCTTTCTATAGGTGCAACCAAACATTTTCGCCCACCTGAAACATATGTGGCACTCGGTGTTGATCATGGCGTTGCTTGTACTTGGCATTGGAATTTTGTAGAATATACTAAACCTGTTGGCAGATGTGTTGGATCCGCTCAATGAATCGAGTGGATTTTATAGATTTAGGTGGAGCAAGGGATGACTCACCCGAGGTGGATGCAAGGGGTAGTGCAACATCCATGGGACCCAATGGTTGGAATCCCAACCCCAGCCGAAAGGAGATGTGGACGGTTGAGTTATGCAAGGCTCAGTTGTAGCTATGATAAACATAGGGAATATTCTCATCCCATGCACGGGGGTGCTTTGAATTGTACATGTGCAGGATATGCACGATCATTCGATTTACGACCTCAGTTTGGCCATATGTCTGGGGGTGGAAGTTCTTGGATTTGGTGAGCTTGGTGTCCAATAGTGACCAAAGGCTCGAACAAAATGTGTTGAGAAACCGAATTTCCCGATCTGAGACAATGGTTTGTGGCATTCCAAAATGTACCCAGACTCGTTCAAAGAAGAGCTTGGCAGTGGCCTCTGTTGTGATGTTATTATTGCAGGCAACCATAATCGCCATCTTAGAAAAGCGATCAACAACCACAAAAACATAGTCATTTCCCCTCTTGGTGGACGAGAGACCTGACATGTAATCCATTGATATGGATTCCCATGGAATGTCAGGAGTAGGTAGAGGGGTATACATGCCATGTTTCTTAGTGGTCGATTTGGCAATAACGCAGGTAGTGCAAGACCTAATATACTTATTGACATCTTGTCGAAGTTTCATCCAGTGGAATTTTTTCTGCAACATTGCCACTGTCTTTTCTATGTCAAAGTGTCATGCCACCCGACTGTAGTGGTATTCCAAAATCATCTTCGCTCGCTCGCTAGATGGAAAAAAAATATGGCCTAGACAACACAACATCTCGTCCTGAAGATGGAAATTAGCGACAATTGATTTTTCGCACAACATTTGGTAGGTGGTGGCGAAGTCCGGGTCTGTCTCATAGATTTGTGGTCATCCAGAGGTCTCATGGTTGCAAGAGTCTAGCACTGTGGTGAGTGTCGCGACTGATGGTCGGAGAAGGAAATTTGCAACTTGGTTGGTACTTCATGTTTTGTACTTGATGTTGAGGTGGAATTGTTACAAGTATGTGGACCACTTCTGATGGCGGTCGTTCTACAATTTTCCTTGTGTTTGTACGAACTACAATAGCTTATGATCAGTGTGGATGATTTTCTCCTTCCCAAGAATGTAATGTCTCCACTGGCACTAAGATTGCATAATGGAGTACATTTCTTTATCATAAGTAGGGTACTTATAGACAACATATGATAGTGTCTCACTATGATAGGTCAGGGGGTGGTTGTGCTGAGTGAGAACGATGCCCATAACATAGTTTGAAGCATCTGTCTCAATCTCAAATGGTTGTTGCAGGTCCGATAATGAAATTACTAGGGATGAGCACAAGCACTGCTTCAAATCATCAAACGCTTGTTGTTGGGACTAGTCCCACACAAATGCTTCCTTGCCACCACCCTTGGTTACTTGGCTAAGGGCCCAAGCAATATGGGAGAATCCCAACATGAACCTGTGGAAAAAATTGGCAAGGCTCAAGTAGCTCCGAAGCTCAGTGAGTATGGTTGGGGCTAGCCAGTCATGGATGACCTGGATCTTGGCTGGATCCACATGTATGCCATGTTGATTAACGATGTAGCCCAAGTAATGGACTCTGTCCATGCCAAAGGAGAATTTTTCCAAGTTGGCGTATAGCTTGTGCTACCACAGGGTGTGCAGAACCTGTTGAATATGTTGCAAGTGTTCCGCCCAAGTATTTCTTGTAGATGAGGATTTCATCCTGATACATCACTACAAAACTATTTGTGAATGGTCGCAGGATATCATCCATCATCCTCATGAATTTTTTTGGAGCATTTTTGAAACCAAAGAACATGACCAACCATTCAAAAAGACCTTCCTTTGACTTGAAGGTGGTCTTCCATACATTTGTTTGTTCTATCAGGACCTGGTGGTAGCCAGACTTCATATCAATCTTACTGAAGTATTTGGCCCCGGTGAGTTGATCAAGGAGGTCGTCGATTCGGGGAATTGGGTACCGGTTTCTGAATGTGATTTTATTCAGTTCATGGTAATCAATGCAGAGTCATCAGGTTCCATCTTTCTTTTGTACCAGCACGATTGGACTCCCACAAGGCAATGAGCTGGGATGTATGTTCCCCTTGATTAGTTCTTGGATCTTCCGCTTAATCTCCTCATTCTCTAAAAGAGAGCGTTGATAGACTGGCCCATTGGGTAGCAATGCACCGAGGGTCAGATCGATGGGATGTTTGACCTGAAAGTGTAGAGGTACCTCGATAGATGAGGAGAAGATATCTAAGTATTCTTCCACAAACTTATCCACTTGATTTTGTTGTGTGGAGAGGTTGGTCGTAGAGGCCCTGGATGTGGCTGTAATCTTTCGCTTACTCTGAGATAGAATCACGAAGAAGACAAAATTCCCCGTCTATGAGATGACCTTCCTACATTTCTTGGCAAAGATCAAGGAAATACCACTAGGTGAGACTTCCATGGGTATCCTATATAATTAATTGTTCAAAGTAATAATAACACTGTGAGGCATGGATCGTATACAACATAACGTTTCCATAAATACAGTTGGCCCAAAAGAACATTACAAACTTCAAGAGGAGAAAAATCACACAATATCTCGTCTTTGAAGGGCTTGATGTCGTATGACATGTGGAATTGTTGGTTGATGCAGACATCGCTTCCTTGGCGGATCCATCCAATGGTGTAGGGTTGTGGGTGCAGCATTGTCGGGAGGGCGAGATGCTTAACAACCTCTGCTAAGATGAGGTTCTTCTGGATACCTCTATTAATAATGAAGTGCAACGGGGTACCCTTCACCCACATCTGTGAATGAAAAAGATGCTCGCCTTCCTCTGGCTCGTTTGGTTCATCGAGCTGGAGCTTGGTGGTGGCAACAGTAGCATTGGGTTTTGCGTCAATGATCTATATCCCCCTTTCTAGTTTTGACTCAGAGTCGGAACCCACATCTGATTCATAGGCTTTCACCTCAACCACTAGTGACTTCTTGGAGCGGCAATCAGTAGTGTTATGCCAGGGGCTCTTATGGAAGTTGCACCACTTCTCGGTATCTTTCTTTGTATTTATGGTTTCCTTATTTGCCTACAGATTGGACTGGTTGTCTTGATGTTGTCCATATTTTCTCTATCATTTTTTCAGTGGTTTGGGGTTGCCCTTTCCTTTCTTTTTTTGTGTGGGGTTCCCAGGCCCAAATTGTCACGTCCTTTGTTTGAGTTTCTTCTCGATTTTGATGGCATTTCAATAGGCCGCGCCCAAGGACAATATGTCCATAAATTCCATTTTGGTCTAGATGTATAGATGCAGAGCACTGCGATAATTGAGCACCATATGTCACTCAGACTATTTGATACCCAACTTGGTATGCAAGGTATGTAAGATATGTGTGAACTCAGGCACTGCTTGGTCTCTTTCTTGTCATAGTGTGGTCCATTTTGTATATAGGTCATCATAACTTTCGACATGGTAGTATTGTTCCTTAATAACATCCCTGAAGTATTCCCAGGTGATCGCAACTATAAATAATGAGGGTTCCTTTGTCTCATTTTTCTCATATAAATTTTCCCACCAATATTTGACATGGGGAACGACTTTGAAGAGCGCAAAAGTAATGTTTTCTCTATTTGAAGAGTTATGGACAAAAAAATACCCTTCTAGTAGATTCAACCACTTGTCTACAACATCTGCATCTATCTGACCTTCAAATATAGGAATATAAAATTTGATTTGTACCTTGAAGGGAGCGATGCCTCTGCTCGAGGAAGATGTGTCACCTGTTGGTAGCCACCGAAGGATTTGCACAAAACTGTCCATCATATCGTTCCTTTGTTGCGTGAGGGCATCCTCAAGAAATATTTTGAAAGGATCTCATGTCCCATCATCCTTATTTTATCCCACAATGAGAGGTCGCTTGGGCATGCGAGAGCTTTTGTCCTCAAGAGAAACAATATCGAGACCCAATTCTTTGTACCTTGACTGCGTTGGGGACATGCATTAAAAACGATAAGAAACAGACCTCTCTAATACCACTGATCTGGATTTTATGAGAAGAAAGAAATGAATACATATTATTAAAATATGCTTAACATAGAATAACAAAGATACAGTAAAATTGATTTCTATTCAGTAAGGAAATAAGCTGAAACTATAAAATGCAGTGGAAAACAAGCTTGCTGGAATGGTGGTGGCTTATCTATGAGAAGAGATTTGATGATTGTCCTCATTCACAAGAATATGATTACAATGAAGCTCTGAAGGAATTTTTACAATAAAAAGGAATACAAAAAAACCTATACATCCAAAATCCTAACCCTAGGAGATGAAGCACCAAAAGTCATGTGGGCCCCATTGGGATAAGTTAGTACATCAACTTCCTGGGGTCATAACTTTTGCATACGATCTTCATTTTAGGTGCACAATATCCCGTTGGAAAGGTATATCCGAGGAATACACATCTTGATTTCAAAATCTGACTCCATCTACATTCTAATTGTAGTGATCCCTAAAACTTTTGTTTAGGGCCTCAAAACGACCCAAGAAATCAAGGACCCGAAAACTAGGAAAAAATGCCAAACTGGAAAACTGTCAAAATGAGCCAATTGGAATAGGTGGGAGGCCACCAACATCCATATGGATCATATACCAACTTATATCATGATCAAACGTCAAAAATAAAAAATGCAACATGTTGTGGTATGCATCAACTAAATAATCCCCACCACTATATGAAAATATGTCCAACCTAAAAATATCATTGCTTTATAGTACATGGTAAATAATGCACTACTCCCTAACTTTATATATTTGAACATATATTCTATCTACCACCTTTTAATTCATGTCACTCAAACCATCCCCAAGCTATCTCCATAGCATCAAGCCACTACAAAATAAAAGGAACAACAAGCCCAAAACAATACACATTTTTGTTTATGTTTAACTTTGATTCATTCTAATGTATGCGGTGTTTGATAATATCCCTCAACTGACTTAACTTAATTCTAAAAATGTAAAATAAGAATCAGTTTGTAATCTTCCTTGGCATATAGCATGTAATGCAGATGATTTATTACCCTTTGACATAGATTTGCAGAAGCCTAACACTACAAGTCCTACAACTTGCGAGTAACAACACTTGAAAATTGACAAGAGCTTCGTCTTTCTGAACTATAAGAAAATACATGGTAGATAAACACATTTCGCAACCCAAATACAAAGTGAACAATACAAACTCAAAGAAACACACATGTTTTTTATGTTCACCTTCGATAGAGTTCAGCCTACACACTTTTTGTAATAACTCCTAACCGACTTAACTTGCTTATGGAAAAACAAAACAATAATCATCTCCCATTTCTATTTCGCTTATAAAACCCACCAAAACAATATTCCACTCCACCATTTCAGTGAGTGACAGAGCATATGTAACTGCACTATGCATGATATTTTTTTCATGTCCACCTTTGATTGTTTTCTCCCTACACAATTTTTGCAAAAACCCCAAACTGTTTTAACTTGCTTCTGAGAAAACTGTAGATTTTAACCTTGTACAATATTTACTGCAAATAGATTTTTGATAAAATAACAGAAAGGATACAATGGAAAATACACACATTACACAAAGATTTTTCGCCTAGAAACCCAAACCAGGAAAACCAACATATTCTATATTCATTCATCATGTTACATTGTTTACAATACAATATACATATAGGAGCCAGCGGCATCCAAAATCCTAACCTGATGACCTAGATTATTCAACAACCCTAATTCCTTAACCGTAAATAGAAAACCATCGGCAAAAACCATGTGCCAAAAAACCGCCCAACAATGGATATGAAAATCGAGGCAAAAATGTGACACGTTTCCCAAAAAAAAAAATCTCGGGGGCACTCTTTGCCCCCCTCCGCGCTTTCTGCGTAGCTTGCATAGACACTACTATTAGATTGCCAAGGAATGCCAACACATACCAAAAACCCCCCCCCTCACGCACTCTGCGCAACATAGACACTACTAATCGTGCAAAGAATATAACACATACCCAAAATTATACCACTTGTTGTTTTCTTTACATACAGGGTTACATAGTCAACAATCCAGGCATCAATGCCCATGGATCCTCTACACCAAGAGAACTTCTCAGTGCTCATAGATTTTGTTAATGAATCTGTAATATTCTTCAAAGTGTCCACTTTCATCAACAACACTTTCTTTTATTCAACCATGTCTCTCATAAAGTGATACTGAATATCAATATGTTGTGTTTTTGAATGATAAGTCGGGTTCTTCGCCAGAAACATTGCACTCTGACTATCACAATCTATACTTACAGCTTGTTGTACCAACTCAATACCTGAACATAATCGTTGTAACCATATTGCTTCCTTACTTGCATGAGTGGTTTCCATGTATTCAACTTTTGAAGTTGAAAATGCCACTACATCTTGTATTTTTCTCATCCAACTGATTTCTCCTTGTTATCGAACTAATTGGTAAGTGCAGACACAAACAAATATCCCTAACTTCCACGGGAAGCTAGAACAAAACAAGACAGAATACAAAACTTTCCCTAAGTTTTAATTATTAAGCATACTAACTAACAAGAGATAAATGACGTACCTTTTAAACCTCATTTTTCCTCGATAATGTCATCCTCACTCCATTCCAAGACTTATGGGATGTTGAACCTGTAAAAAGACACAAGCCAGTGAAGTGAAAGCAACAACGTATACTCAACAAAACATATGTATGTAATCAAGGAGTCGTACAATAAAATAAGACCAATTTTATGGGAAATAAATATATCATTGTATTAAAGAATGTGGAAGAAAGATATAACCAGATGCCTTGATGTTGTCAGGTTCCTTCCAACAATTCCTTGCTTCCCACACACTTCTTCTCCACATATTCTAAGATCGACAATCTATCTTGACAAAGAAAAGCTCAAAGCCAACATACAAGCTACAAAACTCAAGAACTTTCCAACTAACTTTTCTCATCAGAAATATTCTCCTTTTATAAGCTGAAAATGATAGGGTGAGGAGGTTAGGATGATCCCATGAGACTAGGGATGCAAATCATATCCAAACCGATCGGAGGCCACCTCACCCTTGAAGCTTCTATTCTATAACTTTCGAGAAATTCCTCTTTTTCCTTCGTATGAAAATTGTCGCACCCTTAACACTGAGCAAACTGAAACGACATCGTAGGCCACTGTGGTGCAACTTGTGATGATCCTAGATCTTCGCACCCTTAACACTAAGCAAGGTGTGATGATCCCTTTTTCTAAGGTTTTTGACAAAGGAAAAGTATAATTTCATCTCTCTGGAAAAAGTATCTTCATTCTTCTTCAAGGATTAAGGCCATTGATCCTTCTAATGACAAAGGATAGGTTTACATCATTAAAGGTCATAGGGGTGAAGAAAATAATGTGTAACAGTAAGCCCCCCAAAGTATGAAGTTAGAACAGAGTGATAGCTGAAATACTTTGTTGAGTGTGCGTAGGGAACAAGGAACACGTCGGTTGGAAACCTGCCAACAAACAAGGAAATATAGTACAATAATATAGCATCACCGAGGTAGGCATTCTCATACTCATAATACAAATGAATCAAAGCATAAATGTCGACATGCAAAGATCCATGTCAAGTAAGACAGGTCATGGCCACCAAACATACAATGTGGATCCATGCCATTATGACTCAAATCTGAACATAGCCACAAAAAATACATTGTGGATCTATGCATTAAGACTCAAATTTGAACATAGCCACGAGACATACATTGTGTATCTATGCAACAGTACAATCTGAATATACTCCAACGCAACCTGAATCTATCAAAAAAAGATTCAGGGTCTTCATCTTCGCCACTCTATAGTGTGAATCTAACCATGCGAATACATGTGTTGAATTCGAACATGGTAGAAACCACTTGATTACCGGTCATTAGTGTATATCATTAACAAGTGCGAGGGAAATCACCATTAATGTTAATGACTCCCAAGGTACACTAGTACAATCCAATGGGTGGGAATTTGTGAGTTGGAGTCAAACACTCGGCGAAATCTCTCGATCAGGGGTCGATAATAAAAACCCACTGTCGAAAGCGAGGAAACTTGACATTGAGGCATGCAAGTTCCAAGGTACCAATTAGTTTCTAAGTCTAATTCCTGGATAATGAATTGAAGTTGACAGGAAAAGACTCGTCACAGAAGGGCCTTAATGTATCCCCCATCAATGACATGAAATAGGTAACAATATTTAAAGTAGATCAGAGTAACAAATGATTCAGGACTGACTCAAGGAGGGCCAACGCAATATAAGGCTTAAGGACTAGAGAAATGGTCAACGCAATAGAAGACTTTCCGGGTTGAACTTCTCTTTGAACATATTGATGAGATGACAAATATATCAGAAACACTGACTCAACAATAGGGATCACAGTCCAATTTGTAATCTTATAAAGGAGTATGATCAAGAGACAAGCGGATTTTCCAACCTAGACACAAAGCGAGTGAAAGGGTGTCATGTTCAAAAGCGAATCTTCCATATAATACAGGTTTAGACACATTTCTTTCCCAATTTTTCCCCCACCGTTTCTAGCGAGTACCTCTTTATTTTTACACAACCTTGAGGAGGATAACATATGATTGAACTGTAAGCTCATCCTTCAGAGTGTATTTAACGAACCCTAGGAAGGAAACTCCAAAAAAGTAAACTTAGTGGTTTTTCATATTTAGAGAGTTTGAAAAATACTTAAAGGAAACTCCAAAATGTCATTTTTCGTAAAGTAGTCTGATGAGACTGAAAAAGAGATAAACTACCAATCAACATACATTTTCTTCAAATACTTTAATGAGCGTGAAAAGAACAAGATCGTTCGGCCATGTTTTCATGTTTAGAGAGTCTGAAAAGAGCTTAAAGAGGACTCGAGGGGGTTCATTTTTCATATAACCTTTACGAGTCCGAAAAAGTGATAAAAGTATACACGGTTACATTCTCATTGATTTACGAGCACAAGAAAGAACAAAGACTAAGCTCGGGATTGTTTTCATTTTTACGCAATCTTAAAACAAAACAAAACTATGCTTGGGATAGATTTTATTTTTACACAAGATTAAAACTAAATAAAACAATGCTTGGACCTAATTTCATTTTTACACAAGCTTGAACTAGAGGAAACTATGCTTGAGGTAGGTGGTTTCATTTTTACACAAGCTTGAACTAGAGAAAACTATGCTTGTGACTTTCCAACGCATTATCCAGAGATGGTTGGTACTTTGTCCCCAGCTTAACGAATGGAAACGGATCAACCTCTTGGGTTTCACTCTATAATGGGAGAATGGGATCGACCGAGGATGGGATCAGATCGACCACTTTGTTAACCGATTCAACTAAGGACATGACCGTATTGATCATCCCATCAACTACAAGTGGGTCGAGAGTAAGCTTGTGATAAGTAGCTGGAAGTTGAGGTTGAGAAATAGTCATGTCTTCCAATAATTTCAAGGCTTCGTCCATACGAGGGAAAAGGTGAGTTTGATGACTCCCTCCACATAACATACACGGGAAATTGACTCTACTTTTCTTCCGCCCAATGATATCCTGACTAGTTGATGGGAGGTCATCATCATGTTGTTCAGAGGCTGACGACACAGGATGGCGAGGGTGTGTAGACCATGCTTCTATAACCTTGGATAGACTAGGGCAATCCTTAAGAAGATGGATACTCTTACAAAGCCTACAAGGGTACTTGGGCTTATGGGTTGTTTGGGTGATATTGGCGTCATCAACACTCCCAACACAATTATCAGTAACTTGTTGTTTTCCAACATGTCTGGCAGTTGTTGGAATTCTGGACCCTTTCTTATTTTTCTTCTTCTTAATCTTCATTTTCTTCTTATTCTTATCCACCTGGTTACTAGCTTCATAGATTTCACTCGGCGAAGAAGATGAAATGGAAGAAGACCTTGCAAGTGAAGAAGGCGAAGAATATCTTACTGGTGAAGAAGGTGAAGGATCAACATGAGGTTGATGCTCTTGGGGGGAAGTTCTTACAACTGAAGCACTTGTTGCATTCAGGATTACCGAAGTGGAAAACAACCACACCATAAATCCAATCGTGAGACCTGGAAGGTTCAAAGTAGCGATGTAAGGAGGACCAACGTTTCTGTAAGAAGGAAAAACAAAATGTTCCCCTGGAAAAGGGGTTCCTTCATTGGTCATTCTGAGAACTGACGCCATGAAATAAAGATCCAACCTAGATTTTTCTAGGGAAAACAAACAATGCATGCTAAAACTCTAGCAAGCAAACAAAACCTTCTTATAATGAATGCACTAGTTGGTGATGAAATCCAATGTCGCGGGAACAATGCAAGAAGGAGCTGAGATAGAGCGGGTGAAAAAGTTACATTGAAGACCTGCTTAATGGACTTACACCCTAGTGCAATATCCCACACATAACCGTGGGTATACCCTCCAAAGAGCCCGAGTGAGTTTGGCTAACATCAATTCCAGGTACAACGAAGACTTTCCCCTTCACCGTCGCCTCGTGTAAAGAACCTAAAGAGAAAGGCCACTAAGATTACCAAATACAACAATGATGCCTGGGGAAATAGTTGAAAGTCTGATATACGCAAAAATGCAAGGTATCTATGCCCGAAATCAACTCGAGAAGGTTCACAT
The DNA here is from genome assembly GCA_010110895.2 of Picea sitchensis. Classification (NCBI taxonomy): domain Eukaryota; kingdom Viridiplantae; phylum Streptophyta; class Pinopsida; order Pinales; family Pinaceae; genus Picea; species Picea sitchensis. The sequence goes on along the minus strand of SNQJ01S0050037.1, from coordinate 11,005 downwards.
AGGATTTTCTTCTCAAGTGACCCCCAATAATACGTGCAATCACTACACTAGGACCAACAAAGCGGGGTTAGTAACTCTGTTGGCACTAATGCGCCCTCATGATTGACCCTTGTGTGAGAATAGATTTCCAGGACAAAATGTAATAAGTGGATTTCACCACTCCCTAACTCAAGATTATATGTTTGTTTGCAGCTTTGGAAAGTTATCTTTCACACCTATTCAAAATCCCTACAACTAATCTAATGTAGATTTGCTACCAGAAAATATAAAAATGTTTAATCAATTTTTATAAGCGCTTTATTTTAAGTTTTTTGTTACTCAAGAGGAAAATGGTGTGAATTAAATGATTTTTTAATCGACTCTAAAAGATGCAAAGAAATCAGAATGCAAATATTTCACTTCGATGAAAGATATATTACGAGAAGGAGAAAATGCTTATCATTCTCAAATGCACAATGTCCCAGAAATTTTATTAAACTCATCAATATCAAGATCTTCAAGAAATGAGTCAAATATATTGTACACCAATACACGATTCTTGGTCTCCCATGAGGGGGGGAATATTTAGGAGTTCAAGACCAAAAAATTTCAAAATCCATGTAATTTCGCTACTTCAAATGCAAATATGCCCCCAATCTAATGCAAAGCAAAAAATTCAATTTTTTTTGTTTTCAAAGATACACTAAAATCAATAGTGAGCTTCTTCAAAACAAAAGCAACCCAAACAAATTTTCTCTTTTAACATGAACTATTCAGAAAAAAAAGTGTTCTTTCACTAAACAATTCTAAAGAAAAACAATGTTTTGTAACTGAAAGACACTCAAAGCAAGAGATTATATTTTTCAAAAGAAAACAAGCTAAAACAAAGAAAAGATGGCTAAAATATATTCAAAGTTGTCAAGCAGACTGTAATCACCCCTAACAAATCACCCCAAACACTTATCACAGATCTGGGTAGGGAAAACCATCAAAAACTAAAAATTTTCACAAATTGTCGCGGGCTACCAACCAGCACAGTTCGACGATCCTAGATCGTCGTGGGCCAGAGAATTGTACAGTGCAATGACATCACACTGTGTCTAAAGGCAAGGTGAGTCGATCCTAAATTGTCACACTATCCCTCAAAGGAGGGTGTGATGATCAAAAGAAAAATGAAAAATAAAAAGTAAGAAGGTTTTTCCAGTGAAGTTTAACAGTGCAGAGAGTCAAGTTGGATCTCCCAATTACTCAGAAAAAAGAACCCAAGAAATCAAATCAAGAAAACAAGACAAGCTAGGAAAACAATCTGTCTTCCCTGTATGTTCACCAATTTTGTTATCAGACTAATCGGTAAGTACGGATACAAACAGATCTCCCTAACTTCCATAGGAAGCTAGAACAAAATAAGATAGAATACAAAACTTTCCCTAAGTTTTAGTTATCAAGCATACTAACTAACAAGAGACAAATGATGTACCTTTTAAACCTCGTTTGTCCTCGCTAGTGTCATCCTCACTCTATTTCAAGACTTATGGGATTTTGAACCTGTAAAAAGACACAAGCCAACGAAGTGAAAGCAACAACGTATACTCAACAAAACCTATGTATGTGATCAAGGAGTTGTACAATAAAATAAGACCAATTTTGTGGGAAAGAAATCTATCACTGTATTAAAGAATGTGGAAGAAATATACAACCAAATGACTTGATGTTGTCAGTTTCCTTCCAACAATTCCTTGCTTCCCACACACTTATTCTCCATGGATTCTGAGATCAACAATCTATCTTAACAAAGAAAAGCTCAAAGCCAACATACAAGCTCCAAAAACCCCAAGCTACAAAACTCAAGAACTATCCAACTAACTTTTCTCATGAGAACTCTTCTCCTTTTATAAGCTGAAAAGGATAGGGTGAGGAGGTTAGGATGATTCCATGATATCAAAGACACAACTCAGATCCAAACCAATCATAAGCCACCTCACCCTCGAAGCCTCTATTCTAGAAATTTCGAGAAATTCTTCTTTTTCCTTCGTACGAAAATCATTACACCCTTAACACTAAGCAAACTGCAACGACGTCCCATGACACTGTGGTGCAATCGGCAACGATCCTAGATCATCTCACCCTTAACACTAAGAAAGGTGCGACAATCCCTTTTTCTAAGGTTTTTTACAAAGGAAAAGTATAATTTCATCTCTCTGGAAAAATTATATTCATTCTTCTTCAAGAATTAAGGCCATTGATCCTTCTAACGACAAATGCTAAGTTTACATCATTAATGTTCATAGCGATGACGAAAATAATGTGTAACACTCCTCCAAACAGGTTAAACACATGCCCACTTATAGATCTCCTACGATCCAGATCTCCAGCCCAATCTACATCCACAAAGCCATGTATATCCAACACTATGTCCAATCCCAGTGTTCCTTGGTAGCACAATCCAAAGGCCAAACACTTGACCACAAAAGCGTCCCCCTGAAGCCAACAAAGCTTTGATACCAAATGTGTTGTTTTTCTTCATATGAGATATAATTGATATATTATTACAATGATGAGTATTCCATATATAGGGAACATATGGTGACCATCCATGAAAGGATGTGTCCCTTGAATAATCAATAACTATTTTATTATTATCATTTACTTATTATATATGATATTTAATAATCAATAATTATATTATTAATTATTATTCTAAGATAATGTCTCCCCGATGTTGTCCAAACATCAACACTCCCTCTCAACAAGGGAGACATTATGCATCATACCAAGCTTGTCTTTGAAGTATACAAACTTCACCCTAGACTTGTGACACTCAATGCCTGTCAGTCTTGGGAGATGCCTCTCTCCCACCTGAACTGAGGAGAAACTCCTTCTGCGGCTCTCCCTATGAGCCAATTAACTCTCTCTAAGATCACGCTCACTCTAGGTCTGCATGTAATAGCATATAACATCTAGAGTCTTTATCATTCCTTGTCAAATTACCATGACTAGGACAAAAACCACACCAAGATCTTTCACCACAAGTACACACTTGTGAGTGAATGTCATCTTGATGCTAAATAACACGTGGAAAGCACTTCAAGCACCTCAAGTCCATATTATTCCTTGTCATGATCAAGGAAGGACTACGTCTGGGCCCATTTACCACAAATGCACCTTTATGATAAATGTATCTTATCGCCCTTGGTCTACAGCCCAATCTAGGAGAAGTTTCACCTGATGTTGAAACAACAACACTCCCTCTTAGCTAGGGAGGTATATTTCCATAGTAGTACACAACTACTGTCCAAAGACATGCAGTCTTCGCCAGTGGTACACAACCACCATAGTAGCAAAATTTTTATTACACATGGCGCTCCTATGTGGACTTCTAGAGGCTACTCCCTCTAGGAACACTTAAGGTCAACTCCCCATAATGTGTAACGTTAAGGTTCAACTCCCTTGATATGTCATCGTTTTCTCTCCACATGGGACATTAGGATATAAGACCAAATGCACTTATCCCTTCTTGAATAAGTGTCCTCACATATCAACTCAACTCAATTCACAAGGTAGTACGATCTAAAGAATGTTTGTCACACATGGCACTCCCATGTGGACTTCTAGAGAATACACCCTCTAGAAACACTAGTGTCAACTCCCATAATGTGTGACGTCAAGGGTCAACTCCCTTGACATATCCTCATGTGCTCTCCATGTGGGACGTGTCCTCGTGTGCTCTCCACAAGGGACGTTGGGCTATAAGCTCAAACACACTTATCCCTTCTCGACTAAGTGGCCCACTTATCCCTTCTCGGATAAGTTTCATCACATATCAACTCAACTCAGTCACAGAGGAGTATGATCCGGAGAATGTCTCAGGAAGTTGCAAACATCGACACTCCCTCTCAGCGAGGGAGGCATTCTCTGTCACACCAAGTCTGTCATGGAAGTACTTGAACTTCGTTCTGGTTTGGTAAAACCATCAACAATCTGCTCATTTGTAGGAAGGTACAACACCAGTACTTCCTTCCTCTACACCATGTCTCGGATGTAATGGTACTTGATCTCAATGTGGTTTGATTTTTCATGAAACACTAGACTCTCTGAGATCTTCACAAAACGTTGGTTACCATAATGAATAATGGTAAAATCCAACACATGTTCGGATAAATATGCAAGAAGCTTGTGAAGCCACACTACTTCACGGATTGACATAATTAATGCAATGTACTGTGTTTTTGTTGTGCTCAAAGCCACATAAGTTTGTTTCTTTCTACACCAAGAAACCATGGAAGATATCAAAGTGAAGCAACACCCGAAGGTGCTCTTTCTGTCCACTGTGCTCCCTGCCCAATCAAAGTCAATGTATCCCTGCCATATCATACCAATTTGGTGTTTGGCTTGGTCATGACCTTAAAAATAAATTATTATTATTATTATTATCTCATACCATCTCCAACTGTGAATTGCATGTATCTCAAGACATGCTTCGCAACAATCTAGTGTGTCTATCTCGACTGACTCATAAACTAGCTAAGTGCACTCACTGCATAGCAAATATTTGGTCTGGTGTTAACCAGATATATCAATGATCCAATCAGTTGTCTGTATAGAGTCAGATTGATTTCATCAGAATCGGAAAAAGACACACTTAGTTTCTTCATATTCGTCACCATTGGTGTAGCCACAAGCTTCAAGTTTAACATCCCAAACTTCTTCAATATCCCAACTGTGTACTTCCCCTGACTTAGAAAGATCTCATCCATTCTCTGCCACACCTCTAGTCCCAATAAGTAGTGTATCATACCAAGGTCCTTCATCTCAAACTTAGAGGCCAATGCATACTTGCATTCAACAATAAGGCTCTCTATACCAATGAGGAATAAATCATCAACGTAGAGGACCAAAATCAGGGACTCGCCATTAACAGTCTTGTAGTACAGGCTAGGATCGAAAACACTTTTGTTGAAGCCCAAAAATCATCAGGTGTCCATCAATTCTTGCATACCAAGCTCGAGGTCGTTGTTTGAGTCCATACAAGGCCATCTTCAACCTACACACATGAGACTCCTTCTCATGTATCACGAAACCATTTGGTTGCTTGATGTATACTTCTTCCTCAATCTCTCCATTGAAAAAGGTTATCTTTATATCCATCTAATGTATTCTAACCCATGGATGTTGCAGGGGAAATAATTATCCAGATAGAAGTGTATCAAGCAACAGGAGCAAATGTCTCCTCATAATCTATTCCCTCCACCTGAGAGAATCCTCTAGCAACAAATCTTGTTTTGTGTCTCTCAATGCTCCCGTCAACTGTGTGTTTGATATTGTAGATCCATTTGAAAGTCACTACAGACTTCCCCTCAGGTCTTGGGACAATATCCCACACATCATTCTTCATGATGTATTGATACTCCTCCATCATAACATCTCTCAATACTTTATGAATAGTTTCCTCCTCATAACAGGAAGGCTCAAAATAAATGATGTGGCTCATAGTTGTGGCATAGAATGAATATCATTGAGGTATCTTGCTTACTAGGAAGGTACCATGAGGAGCTACATATCCTTTTTCCTCCTGCACACTTTGACGAGCCCATGTATCTCTCTTCCGAACTACTACAATATCTCTGGGAACATCAACTGGAGCTACAGAATCAATAGGATCAATTTGATCAATCTCCATGTGAGATCCCCTCTAGATATCCCTAAAGGATACCTCCTCCTCAAAGGTAACATCTCTTCTCACCTTAATTTGGCTATGACCAAGGATGTAGATCTGGTATGCCTTCGAAGACTCATTGTACCCCACAAATGTACCCTTTCTTCCCGAAGGGTCTAGCTTGATCCTTTTTTCCTTGGGTACATGAATGCATACTGGACACCTAAATATCTTGAAGTGTCCAACCTCAAGCTTCAATTCGGTGAAAATCTCCTCGACCATCATGTTCCTCAAAGTCTTACGAGGACTTATTTTCTGAACATAGATAGTAGGCATGGATTCCTTTTCCTAGATAAACATAGGTAAATGATGATCATTCTAAGTCATCTTGGACCATACTTGATATATTGAGGTTCCCTCATGAAACCAATGTCTCAAGAAGCTGAAAAACATCAACACTCCCTCTGGAGTTGGAGGTGACTCCTTCATTGTCTATGCTCCCTCTGACACTGAAGGTATCTCTTCCACATTTTCTGGAGGTAACTCAATCTCTTCTCCTTCTGAATATAGTAATGCCTCCCTCTCTGGGAATGCCTCTACATACATTGGAACTGTTGCCATGCCTGCTTTCTCAACATCTCATGGCTCGACTCATGTACTGGGATTGGTACACTCGCTCCCTATGAGTCTTATAATATGTTTGAGATCCAGATGGATATCGATGGCCACCCACCTTTTCCAACTAGCTCAAGACAGTTTTCTGACAATTTTGGCAATTTACTATTTTTAGCAGTTTTTAACTTCCGGGGCCATTTTGAGGGCCCAAATGAAGGTTTTTCGATATCGAGGTTCTCAATGATAGCTAAAGGTATAATTGAGCCCCCAAAATGAATCTCCTCGACAATACCTTTCCAAAGAGCTATCACACGCCTAAAACAGAGATCGTATGCAAAAGTTATGACCCCGGGAAGTTGATGTACTCACTTACCCAAACAGGGCCCACATGACTTTTGGCGCTTCATCTCCTAGAGTTAGGTTTTTGGATGTTTGGGACTTTTGGCATTCCTGTTTATTGTAAAAAGGCCTTCAGAGCCTCATTGTAATCATCTTCTTGCGAATGCGAGTAGCTGTCACATCTCTTCTCAAAGATAAGTTGCCACCATTCTAACGAGTCTTTCACTCTGTACGTTTACAGACTCTGTACATTTCTTTCATTAATAGAAATCATGTATTACTGTATATCTGTGTTTATGGTTGCATCTTTGATACATTTATGTTATCTTATTGAATATCTGCGATATCTCTGTGCATTTCTTTATTATATCTCCGCTGCATTTCGTGCCGAAAATAATCCGGATCAGTTTGTCTCCTTTACTGGATATACCATAGTTGTGCTACAATCGGTCTTGACTCGTTGTATCCATGATCATTGGAACTGTCTGTGCTATCTTGCATGGTCTCGTCCTGGGAGGTACATTTCTCCTAGAGACTTCCTGTCTCTGAGCATCATGTATGGCAATGTCTCTCCTTGATATCATGTTGGAAGGTCTTTCCCTCCATGCCTGCTTCTTGTGACCATCATTATGGCTCCTTCTCAGAGCTATTACATGTGACCTTCCCGGAACAAGAAACAAGGACAACAAAAATCATCTCCTAGAGGAGATCAATTTATCTTTTGCACAACTATATACAGTGACCCTCCAAATAATATGTCTTCTACTATGACCAACACACATCCATCATACACTCGATGTCATACGGCTACCAACACTCGATGCCATACGGCTACCAACACACATCCATCATATACTCGATGTCATACGGCTACCAACACATATCCATGATATACTTGATGTCATACAACTAACCATGTTAATTTTCTAGTGTTAAATTAAACAAGCACAATTTTTCACAAGTGGTAATTACTTCCAATGATATACAATATTACTTTAGTAAACACTAGAACATTAGTAAGTAACTCATAAAATTTCAACTTCTTAGTCTCTTCCTTAGATCACTTATCCCACGTGTCAGAGAGAAAAAATATTTGTCTATTGTTGTGTCTTTCAAGTGTCTTTTTATAGTAATATTAGATTGATCCAAACACTCCCAGCATTTTACTCTACTCTCATTTTCCTGGGGCTCCTGTGAAGGAGTCAAGCCCATATATAGGAAACATATGGTGACCATCCATAAAAGAATAGATCCCTTGAATAATCAATAACTATTTAGTATTATCATTTACTTATTATATATGATATTTAATAATCAATAATTATATTATTAATTATTATTCTAAGAGAATGTCTTTCCCATGTTGTCCAAACATCAACAAAATGTAGATTTTAACCTTGTACAATATTTATTGCAAACATATTTTCAGTAAAAGAACAGAAAATATACAATGACAAATACACACATTACACGTAGATTTTTCCCCTGGAAACCTAAACCGGGAAAACCAACATATTTTATATTCATTCATCATGTTACATTGTTTACAATACAATATATATATAGGAGCCAACAACATCCAAAACCCTAACCCGATGACCTAGATTAGTCAACAACCCTAATTCCTTAACCAGAAATAGAAAATCATCAGCAAAAACCATGTGTCAAAAAATCATCCAACAATGGACACTGCTAATCGTGCAAAGAATATAACAGATACCCAACAAAAACAAATTAATAATTAGCTCCCAATTATATTTTGCATATACAACACACCCCAAAAAAATTCACCCCGCCATTTCATCCAGTAACAAAACAAAGGTAATTGCACTATACATGAGGCACACACTATCAAACAACAACCAAGAAACTAGTTGCACTTGTCTGAAAATACATAAATTAATATGGAAGCAAATTGGTTAAACACAAGATACTAGATGCATAAATTACCCACTAACATAGATTTGTAGAAGCCCAAATTCATGTGTCTTACATGTCACCAGTTGCAGCACTTGCAACTTGGGAAGAACCTCATATTTTTTCCTTGTAGCAGACTATCTCATGATCAAACGCAGAGAATTCAACAATTATTAAAACAAAAGAACTCAATTAAAACTCCTTGTAATCTATAAAAGATCCCCCACAAAATCATGGTATAGAGTACACAGAAATCCCTTCAAAATGTATGGATTGTACTAAATTTAATAAAGAAACGAAAGTGAATAATCTATATATATTTATTAAAATCGGTCTATATATTGTATAATAAATACATATGCACATTGTCCAGTCCACAACTTTAAATGTCCTCAATCAACAACTCACATAGTAGCAAGCTTCAAAAACCGAGATTGTCTCGAAACTTTGAGACTCGTACATGCACCCCTTCCAACCATCCACTAAACCTGCATAATTAAATTTTCGTCAAAGGACCAATCAGAAGACAAGAAAAAAATTTGAATTGCTCGCAACAAAATTAGACTATAGAAATGAACAAAAACTTTTTTATCAACACAAACAATATCACATTCAACGCAAAAACGATTGTATGTCAAAATCTAATAGTTGTCTTCATCACTGATTAACTTAAAAATCTAATAGTTATAGATACATTTTTCATACTCGAGGGTTCAAGGGTTCTAGTCTTATTGTTGTCCATGTTCATTTTAAACCTCCACTGTGTAAATTATGAATTCATAAATTAAAGAATTTTACAAGAAGACTTGAAAAGAAACCTACCTTAACTACAATCTTTGAATCTATTGGCATACCATTTTCGCATCCAAGTTAATGTCATCATTGTGTGTCCATGACCACCTACTTCCCCCTTGCTCACTTTCCCATCATCTAGGTTACCTCAGCTCGGGTTAGGTTAAAAGAAGAAAAGACATATTATATGGGCTATTCAAACCAGTTGGAATTATTGGAAGCAAAAAATTAAAAAAATAATAATTACTAGAAGTAAAAAATTTATAAAAACATATAGTTTTATGTTATTTGAGAATCTTTCAAGATTTTAGAAACTTCATAGATCTCTAAATCTGAGAAATGAAAGATATATATCCTTACAACTTCGATCTCGAACTATGCCTAGAACTAAGCCTCTATTTCTACCAAATTTTTAACTTCTGGATCTCAATTTTTATCAAATTTTCTACTAACATTTGATGGGTGGAAAAATGGATGGTTTAAAATAAAATTTTATCCTAATCCCCTTTATATCATCGCCCATGTCAAACTTGTTAGATTTATAATGAAGAAAAGAGCAGAAATATAATGAAAATAATAGAAGCAATCAAGAAACTATGAAGAACAGAGATAAATAAACAAAGACAGAAAAGGCATACTCTATTCATCAATGCTTCTGTAAATCATCATGTACATAGATGTACATATATAATACAAAAGACCATAACTGTCATGTAACTGAATAACAGTTAGGTTAACTTAACTAACAAACTAACTTATGATTAGTGTTTTAACATCCCCCCTTAATCATAAGTTCATTCTTGCCTGAAAAACTACCACTACTTGGCAATCACATGTGTGAAGCGAATATTCATAGGGTTGGCTGAAGATGCTCTCTGAACTCTGAAAAGAAAATAGCAGAAGTTGTTGTCTTCTACTAAATTGGTGGTTTAAGGTTGACCACAAACTCATCTGATGGTTTTAGGATGACCACAAACCAATCTGGTGGTTTCGGGATGACCACAAACCGAATGTCTAGTAGAAGCTGATGTCTTCTACTAAATGGCATGGTTTTAAGTTGACCATAAACTAACAAGAGCTCAAGGCTCAAAAATCTAAAAATATAACAAGCAGAACTTCATGTCTTCTGCTCAATTGGTGGTTTTAAGCTGACCACAAACCATATCAACAACAATATGTTCAAGAACAAGATTGCATACCAAGAACTAGGTTGCATACTTGATCATCTGTTCATAGGCTCAAAATCAAACTTGGAACTTGACTCAAAATCAAACTTGGAACCTGACTCAACTAGATTTCCCCCCTGTCAGGGACAAGTGGTTCCAATTCTTTGACTGTCATTCGCAAGTATGGCCAAGAAAAGATCCAACACATCAAATTGTCTTCCAGCGGAGTCTGAAGACTCGATCTTCAACTCATAAGACTACATCAACTGGGCCCCGATCATACCCTAAATCATCAAATCTTGAAAAACATCCATGTCCATCAACTGTAGAAATATCTCCAATCAAGTACGACTGTACTTGTGTATAAATCTGACGATAAGACTGCTCCAATAAATTGGCTTCCAAACGCCAACGCCAATTCCCTAACCATTCAAAATGAATTTGTTTCTTCTTGTGCTTTTGGCACCTTACTGAGGGATGATTTGTCTTCCCACAAAATTTGCATGGGTGAAGATCAAAACAATTTGACTTATCATGGCCAAAC
>SNQJ01S0050036.1:119861-140254 GCA_010110895.2 Picea sitchensis | reverse complement strand
ATAAAGCAAGTGCCCCAATATTCTTCCATGAATTTTTCTCCAATCTTCTTTAAAGTCTTTGCCAAATTCTTCTTATGCATCCCTACAACTTATTCAAACTGTAATAAAATGTTGAACACAGGTTTCTGCTGCAAACTACTAGACTGAAAAAGATCTCATGCTTGATGACGAGCTTATTTTCTATCTACTCCTACTCTAACCAGTAAAGGCAGATCATTAAGTGAAATCATGCTTCCAATGAAGCCATGTCAGATAATGATTTCCTGAAACTATCATTGATCTTAATCCCAAACTGAAAAATGTCATACAGAAATGGAGTTGGAAAGGACAGCAGAACCAACCTTCTTTCGACAAAAACAAGTTGACATCTGCTCTACTCAAAGAATTGAAATAATCGGCAAAAGGATCAATGAAATTGTAAAGAAAAACCTTTTCTTGTTGTTGGAGCTGAAGATCAAAAAATTTCTGTATATTGTCTTTCCCACGCAGGCTGGCACTTTCAGCTATCTGTAAATCTGAACAAGGCTGCAAACTGATTTCTCTGCTCATGATAAATTGTTTGTTGTCATCTGCAGATCCGGGTTCAAGCACAGTGCATGCAAGTTTACTAATTTGTGGAAACGAATGTTCAATATATTCTGCAGACTCGGGATAGCTATTTTCCACACAATACTGTTCTCCATCAGATGAAGGAATAAGCTGTGCAGTATGATTTTGACACTTCTTCAAATATTCATCAAAATTTAATTCATAGCTGTCATATACTGGTTGATTGTTCATCACAGTGCATGCAGGTTTACTAACTAGGAAACGAATGTCTAAATATCTCTGGCACTTGGATAGCTACCTTCCACATAATATTGTTCTCCATCAGATGAAGGAACAAGCCAGGCAGTATGATTTTACTCTTCAAATATTCACTCAAAATCTCTAATTCATAGTTGTTATATACTGGTTGATTGTTCATCAAATCAACAAAAGGGATCTGCTCTTCTTCATGAGAGTATTCATCAAAGATGAGTGAGCTCAAAGCTCCTTGGTCTTGTTTAGAAAAAAATGAGCAACCTGTTGATCTTCTCTTCTCTTCAATCCTAGGGGAAAATACATCATGGGAAACCTTTTGAAGGAAAAGATAAATCTCTTTTACAACTAATTCTTCTTTCAAATTAGAGATATCAAATGCATCAGATACAGGGTATAATGCAGATTTGCAATCATTGGTATAATCATCAATATTACTTTGAAAGCTTTCTTCTATCAGCAGACATGCAAGTTGTGAACTGTCTCCCTTAAACTGCAAATCTGGAAGATATGGGCTGCCCTCAACATCTTCAAACTTTTCAGAGGGAACAATCTCGTCTTGATGACAACACTCAGGAAAAAGAAGATCAGCTGAATAAATCTTCCTGTAATATGAATTCGAAAGCCACATGGAAATCCTTCAGAGAATGAATACTAACAGCAGGAAGGGATTGACACCATTCACGAGCATTTTCTAAAGAAAATTTGAACAGCTTGATCAAGACATCTCGTGAACAAAGCCAAGCGTTCAAGCATGCATTCATGAAAATTGAATAAGTGCTCACCGGGATGATCATATTTATTTCCTCTGAATCTGGGAAGATAATCACCCCATTCATTTATAGTTGGCACTAGATTAGGAAAACCAGCAATACTTGAAAAATCACAGAACGCATACCTCTTTACTAAGATCTTTCCATTTCATAACAGTGGAGTCGCCACTAAATTCTGTCCTCATGGAGTCGCTAGATAGATGATTACAACTGATGGTGTCCATTCCTTGTCTATCATCAAGAAATAGGATCTGTTTTGTCGTTCTCCCAGGGAAGTTAAGCTTGAACTCGTCTCCTGGCAACGACGCTTTCATTTTGTTATCAATCTAAGAAACTCCTTAGGGTTGTAGGCTGCTGATGCTTGGCAACTTAAGAAATCATGAATAATGAAAGTGTATGGATCAATGGGATAACTGGAGGATGGCTAATGAGAAGAACAACCTATCATGTATCTGAATGAATGCGCTTTTAAAACCACAATAACTGATGGAAAATTGGAAGGGGGTGGCGAAGAACACTATTCCAGATAACCAAGTACATTAACATGCAGGGTCATACAAGATAGGTAAGAGATCATTCAGTTCGAATTCATGAGCCAAATAAGAAGATGACAGTTCTTAATAGCTGAGCTAAATCGAATCGAATTACAGAGCAATGAACACATGAGAAAATCTGATATTAGTAGCAAAAAGAAAACTGGTGGATTCATATCAAAATAAGAGTCTAAGTACATATGCCAAATGTATCCAAGATTGAAACCTTTGAACTCCAAATGTTCTCATTTTATAGCCTTTTACAATCAGTTTCCAGATCCTAAAATATGGATCTGTTTCTTTGCATAAAATAGAAAGTCAAAACTAATTTGCAAAAAGATAGGGATAATAATTCCTAAAAAGGAGGGATAATCTCTCATGGAGCTGGTCCTTAAAAACTGTTTGAACAGTTGGTGAAGTGATGACTAGCCTTCCAATTCTCCTCCATAAGATTACAAATTCGAATTGGATGAGCTGTTCTATTCATTCCCTAGTACCCTGCCTTCAAAATGACTAAAACCGACCTCCTCAAGGACTCCTCTTTTGACTTGTCTTCCCAAAATAGCCTTTGGACTTGATGGAATAATCCACCACCTGTCTAATCCAAAGGCTCTACTACTTTGATCTGAAAATTCTGACCCAAGGAAAATCGTGATATTCTGGTCGTTACAGGCTTCCACAGCGCATAGCCTGTAAAAAAAAAAACGCTCCTTAGCTGCAGAAACTCGCCACTTTCCACAGCAAACTAGCAAAATTTTCGGCGAATTAGTTGTTGAAAGCGGACAGATTTCAAAATTGAATTTCGGTCATAAAAAATCCATTTTCACATATGAATAGTCGATAGACATATACAAATCCTAATATTTCCAATGGTGTTGTCATATTTTAATTTGGAGCTCAGGAAGGGCTGAAAAGTTCCCTGCAAGTTTAAGTATCATTTTTCCATCTGCAACTCAAAACCATAAACCAAAACCTAAGCTTTGCAGCTAAAAAGACTCAACAATGAATTGAGGAAACTATAAATAGCCATGCTATCCACCGTATAACCCAACCAAAATGATGGTGCTATTTTGGAGTTAACAAAACCTCTGCAAATGCATATTTTGATCTTTTCACACATTTTTTCACTATTTTTTAATGCTATCCCAAGGTCCTCTCCCTTCTCATATTTTTTGAACATCATAATTAACTTTGTTTTCATGATCAACATATATCGAGTGTTACCAAATAAGATTCTTCATCATTCTATTAGTTACAAAATTGCAAAATTGAAATTTTCTCAGTAGATGTTAGTTGGCAACAACTTGTGCCAGCACATCCAAACCAATTTTAGCATCCCTTTCTTCCATCTAGTGCAACTATATTCTTCTTCTTCCCCGATAATGATTCCATGATATCAAATAGGTAAAATGAGTTTGGCAAGCATAGATAGTAACAAGGGTTCAACAGGGTACAATGAATATCAAAGGTTTAGTCAAATAACATGGTTTCAACAATGAGTGAAATGTTTTGCAACGAGCTGGATTTTCTGCAGAAGACCAAAATTTGGTAGGGAATAAGGTTATAAAAACATAACCTTGATAGTATGGGAAGTAGAGTCAACAAATAAGGCTTCTATTCTTAAATCCAAGGAGAATTTGAAATTTGGGAAAAAAATAGAGTTTTGGCAGCAAACCAGGATTTTCTATAGTGAAACAAGTTCAAACGGTTTGGTGACTGTAGCATGATCCAAGAACTCACTTTTGATAATAACTCACTATGAAATGGCCCTAATGACAAATACCTATCATCTAGTCTCCAAATACTATCTATGACCCTAACAAAACTAGACAAAAGTAGAAGCCATGTAGATGACCCTTCTACATTCTTCATGGTTATCAATTAGTACCTGGGAAAATTTAGGAACACATAGAGGGGAAAGGTGAAATAATTCAAACTAATGATCTCAAATTCCAGGTGGTGTGGTCTAGTATGGATTGGAGTGCATTTACATCAACCACCCAAGGGTTATATGGATTGGTGTGGTATAGTATAGATTGGAATGATGACATTAAATGGTAAATTAAGGTGATGGTTGCAAGAAGGAACTTAGTGATAATCAGATCTCTTCCCTCATTGGATGATTAGAGTCAGGTAGGGAGAGGTAGGGCCCTCCCGTGAATCGCGGGATAGGAGATGGGAGGATGGTTGTGTGGGAGGATTGAAGTGTAGTTGTGGGAAGACTTGGCCTCATAGTAGTAGAGAGAAGGTGGATCGGCGAGCATGATAGAAGGCGTGGAAAGTTAAAAAATTGAAGCCTTCGGTTACGCTGTGCCGTGACATTGGGATGGAGTTTTTTGGGAGCTACATGTCATGGGGGCTCATGGGAAGATTTGGTTATGGGGTGATGGAGACCCAGGACATTCAGGATTTGGTGAAAGCCAATTGGGGCTCTTTGTTGGGGTACTTGCCGGAAATACTGGTTTTAATAACAGGATGGTACTACTTTCTGTTTCAATCTGCAGAGGATGCAGAGTGGGTGATGAATATGGTTTGGGTGGTGAAGAATGATAGTTTCACGCTAAAGAATGTGACACCTCACTTTCAACCCGGAGAAGGAGCACATAAGGTATAAACACTTGTGGGTATTGTTGCTTGGATGCCCGTTAGCTTTTTGGAATTTAGAGGCATTCAAAGAAATAGGGATTTCTCTTGGGAAATTCTTTCATGCAGACCCTAATTTGTTGTCTAGAACAGACCGATGGGTGGGTAGAATTATGGTGGAATTTGATCTTAATGATGGGTTACCATCCGAGATAGACATTTCCTGGTGTGGTAATGTGATTCAACAAAGATTGGATTACGTAGGTGTTCCATTTAGATGTGCAGTGTGCAAGGGGACGGGTCATCTGCGACATTAGTGCTATGAGATTAATATGAAAACGACAACAATCGGTGAAGGGGATGCAGAGCTGAAGACAACTAATATAAATACAGTTTGTGGATATGGGAGCGATAGTTTACAACCTTCGGCCGCAGATAACGATTTTGAATTTGGTAAGTTAAATAATGAGTGCCCTTTTATCTCTTCTAAATTGTATTTATTTGATACATTTGGGAGGCAAGGGTTAGGGAAGGAGTCCTTACTCATTGCAAACATAATTAAGGGGGTGCATGGGTTTGAGTGAAACCCAATTTTGGTAGAAAATTCTATGGAGTTAAGGAGTCGGTGCAGGGGGGACCCTAGGAGAGCCCATTGAAGAGTCAATCGATTTAGGGAGGATTGCTGAAGGGGTGGGAGCGGGTTACTCTATGGGTGGGGGGAATGTTGTCAATCCTGTGAATATTTTGGCCCGTTCAAATGAATGGGTGAAGTGGGGGGTGATTGTTATGTGTGGAGGAGTTTCTCCTAGTGTGGATAAGAACACAACTAGTTTAGAGAGGATGGGGATTTTCTTGGGAGCAAGGAAGCCTGGCCAACTGGTTGGAGTAGGAAATTATAGGACTAGATTGAAGGAGGGCTGGGGTAAACCAAATTCCCATGTTCGTATTTCCTTAAGGAAGTCTGGATTGGAAGTGGGTGAGGGGAGTCAGGCCAGTTTCACTATTGATAGGGGTTTTCCTGTAGACAAGATTCTAATAGGATTGGAAGGGAGGGACATAACTAATCGATATTGTCCATAGATTGATGTTTGCAGTAGGGTCGATGAAGTCTATCACAAATATTTGAGTGCGGTTTCTAGAAAATACCTGACTATTTTGTCTGAAATTGAGGATTCCCTTTTACCCCATCCCATCCCATAAGGATAAATTTTACTAATCAACGCTAGTTTTATTTATATCGGGGGTTCCATTACCAAAGTTGGGAGAAAAGATTGGGAAGGAGGAGAAGCCAAGGATGCCGCTACTCTGTCAAGGGGGTGAGGATTCAATGTTGAAGGGGTTTGTTCTCGATGGGTTGGAAAAATATTTCTCTCCATTGAAAACTATAAGTGCAAGGAATCTAGGGAAGGAGAAGGAGAACTTAGTTTCGACTAGTTTAATGGTGCTAGATGGATCTAGGGTGCTTAGAGCTCAGAAATCCCTGGTGAGGGGTAATACATGATTATAGAAACCCTAAATGTAAGAGGGGTGGGGTCAGTAAAGAAATCTTCTATCCTCTCAAAAGGTTCCTAGAAACAATAAAACCAGATGTACTATTTTTACAGGAAACTATGGTGTGCGAAGAAAAAGTGAGAGAGTTGTTTGTAAAATTACTCCCAAATTGGTATTTCTGTGGGGTGGATTCTAATGGTATTTCTGGTGGACTTCTAACTGCTTGGAATTCTCACAAAGATGAATTTTCTACTTTCTTTACTCATGTAAGGATTTTGCTGGATGGGATAGTTCAAGATATAAATAAAAGTTTGAAGTCAAGAACTCATATGGTCCTTACTCCCATAGATAGGCTTTGGGGAGGATGTTAAAAAGATGATCATTTAATGAACAATATTATTATGGGAGGTGATCTAAAATTCACCACTTCGAGCTGGGAAGTATGGGGTGAACTTGCTAGAGAGGATCCTCTACAAATATATTTTAGCCAGACATCTTGCCGGGGATTTCAGGATGTTGAGCCTATTGCAATACTCCCTAAATTGAAATGGAAGAAGTGGTAAGTGACTACCTTGCAAAGAGGCTGATAGGGTTCTTTGGATGATATTATTGCGTCGCTGCATAAGATACGATCTGGTGTAATGTAAATATCTCAGATCGCATGCTAGTGATCCTTCATTTGGAACAAGATAAAGAAGTAGTCAACTATCCTTTCCAAATTATTAATTTTGTTTATTAGAGATCTTATAATTCATTGATTCAAAAGAAGAACCAATTGGAATCCAATTACTGAATAGAGTTGTTAAATCCCATGGACTTTGGTTGCAGTGCTTCTAAGTTACTCAAGTCAATGGTGATATTTTGGGAAAGGAAGAAAAAGATCAAACAAAAGGAAGAAATGGTACAAACTAGGAATTGGATTTGACACATTATACACTAAACTGCCTTTTGAGAAGGAGGAAGACAAGGTGTTGGTGATAGAAAAAGAAAAGAAGAAATTGGTCCTATTAAGACAAGAGGAGGAAACTTGGAGGCAAAAGAGTAGGGTTAACTGGTTGGCTTAAGGAGACATAAATACTAAGTTCTTCCATGCTTTTGTCCTAGAAAACATATTAATACTATTTTGGATATTACCAAGGATGATGTAACAATAATTGCCAATAATCTAGATCTTCAAAAGGAAGCAGTTGAATATTTCCATAATGTTTTTAGGGCACATGATAATATTGTTATTTCTGATCAACTTGTAGTCTTAAGGAATTATTCGAGGATGTTTTCAATGCAAGAAGGGCTCAGATTGGTTGAGCCAGTTACTTTAGCATAAATATTGACAACTCTTAAAGGATTTAAGGTTTCAAAAATTCTCGGGCCAGATGGATGAGTTGTTGAATTCTTTATGGCATTCTGAGATCTTGTGGGAAATGATATTTTAGGGAATGGTGTAAGAGTCTGTAGGGAAGGAAATGTAGAGCGGATCAAAAAGCCTTGCATGCTACCTTTATTAATGCATATACCAAAGAGTGATAAACCATATTCTTTTGGTGGTTTTAGACCAATTGCATTATACAATTTGGTGTACAATATTATTACTAAGATTATTGCTGCTAGAACTAAAACCTCACTATCTGTTGGTATTTCAAAGGAATAGTTTGGGTTCCTTAAGGGAAGACAAACTTCACCTGACGCCATTGGATTTGTATAGGCTACGAAGCATTACCCACATAAAGGTTAAAAATATCAAAGCATTGGTCCTAAAATTTGATTTGATAAAGGCATTTGATAGAGTGGACTGGGGTTTTTTAAGGCTTGTCTTATTACATGTGGGTATGGGCTTAGAAGTAACATACTGGATCTTGGGGTGTGTATCTTCTCCAAACTTTGTTGTGATGATAAATGGTAAACCCACTAGATTCTTTAAGACTGCAAGGGGTTTAAGGAAACGCCTTTTCACCTTTACTTTTTTCTTCTTATTGTGGAAGGGCTAAGTAGAGCCATTCAAGAGTAGGTTAGGGACAAGAAAATCAATGGAATATATGTTGCAAGAGGACTAAGAATAAAACATTTGATGTTTTGGGGATGTGATGTAATTTTGTTTGGGAATGGAAGTATTGCTGAGTGGGAAATTTTTAAGAAAGTTTTGGAACTTTTTTGTAAGGCGACAAGAATGTCTTTCAGCCCACAGAAGTCAGTCTTTTTAGAAGCAGTGTGGGAAGTTGAAGAACTTGTAAAAAAGTCTCCTCCTACCCCTTGAAGTAAAGCCAGAGGGACAAGAGGGTTTTAAATAACTAGGTCTCTATTTTAAAACCAAACTCATACCTTAGAGTCAGTCCTCGAACTAAATGGAAGAAATTTGAAAAAAGAATTTTGAATTGGAGCCATAGGTGGCTTCTCTTTAGGGGAAGGGTCACACCTGTAAAATAATTACTTGAAATCATTTCTGTTTATTGGATTTCTTTGGATAAGATACCAAAAATCATTCTGAACAGAATAAGAAGGAGGATGTTTAGTTTTTTGTGGATAGGTAAAAAAGATAAGGAAGGTATGCATTTGATTAGTTGGAAAACGCTTGCAAAACCAAAAAAGATTGGTAGGTGGGGAATACTAAAAACATCTTCTCATTTGGAAAATCTTTGGCTGCTAAAAGTTTGTGGAGATGCCTTATGGTGCCTAGTCTTTGGCATGAGGAGATAATTAAAAAATATCTTAAGAAAATTATGGAAGAGGGCTCTGTAAGGTAGGAAAAATTGGGTTGGTGTCTCAAATTTTTGGAGAGCACTAACCTCATCTTTATCTATTATAAAAGATTGGTTGGTATGGAAGCCTGAAATGGGGTTGATATTAGGAATCGATCTCGATCCATGGTGGGTCATCACAATACTTATTATAAACTGGACAAGAAATCTTTATAATCGCTTGAAGGCGCTGGATTGAATTTCTTCTAGGGCTAGATCTAGTGATCTGGAGGTTTCAAATCATACAAGATGGAAAAAGGATGAGACTCTAGGGCTGGAAGGAGAACAAAAAGTGGAATGGACTAATTTTATTAAGGGATTGGTTGGTTTGGGTTTTGAAGTAAATAATGAAAAAACATTTTATTGTGGTCCTGCAATACAAAAAGGGGACAGGTAAATGCCAATCAAACCTACAAAGTTCAATTTTTGGAGGAGATGGAAGAAGAACCAATGTACTGGTATACTGAACTATGGAAATGGAAGCTACCCTTAAAAGTCCAACCAAGGACCGTTAATGCTTTGAACATAAATTCTTCTTTTGGGAAAATTTGACCAAATAGGATTTAATGGGCTTATAGATTGGTTTCTTTGTGTGGGATTATGAGGAGATGTTGGATCATCTTTTTGTGGAGTGTAGTTTCACCAAAGATATTTGGCATTCAATTTCAAAGGAATTAAAGTTGTACATTACTTGGGAAGGAGGATGATTGTTGATCACTTATAAAGTTGATAAGGGAAGAAAGAAAAAATAGGGAAGAACTCTCATTTCATTTGTTGGGAAGTTTGAAACATAGAAATTTGGTTGGCTTCTGGCACTTTACTCCCTAATCCTCGGTCAGAGTGTACTTGCATTTCATGTGACTTGGGAGAATTGAAAGTTGTGGCTGGTCTTCCAAGATTGAAGGATTGATAGGCTCCCATCCTGGATTTGGTAGTACTCTTTATGGGGCCTCACAAGATAAGGGTACAAAGTGTGGGGAAGGTGTTGTTTTAAAATGTCAAGTTTTGGGCAAATTTAGAATAAAAATGAATTGCGATAGAGGGACCAACACCAAGGGTGAACTCCTAGCCTTGTGGTGCATTTTATTTTTTCCATGCTTTAAAAAGGTAACAAGGTTACAAACAGTAGGTGACTCAAAGAT
This sequence comes from Picea sitchensis, assembly GCA_010110895.2. Classification (NCBI taxonomy): domain Eukaryota; kingdom Viridiplantae; phylum Streptophyta; class Pinopsida; order Pinales; family Pinaceae; genus Picea; species Picea sitchensis. The sequence goes on along the minus strand of SNQJ01S0050036.1, from coordinate 130,199 downwards.
TATTATAGATTGGTTTTCTAATGTAAATGATTTACATGTGATATCTCTTGGGCCCTGGATGAACAAAATTAGAATGTTGAGTGGGAGGCTCCAAACGACTAAAAGCTCAACATATTTACAGAGTTTACAATAAGGAAGTTGATTAGTAATCAAAGGAAGCTTTACAATTGGATAGGGGTGATTTATTTTTTGCAATAGATACATAAGGACAACCAATAAATTATGAAAGATTACCCATTAATCAATAGATCAATGGCACAAGATTGAAAAATCATTGTTGGTTATTGTGTAATAGATCATAGATGCAAGGATGCATTTTTTAATTTTGAACTGATATGTAAAACATAGGCTATAATTTACAGAATGTAGGGGAGAACGTACTAAAATACTATGTAATGAGCTCAGAAATTAAGTTTTAGTTTTAGAAAGACGTATTGTTTCTTTTAACGTTGGAAATAAGGACTGTATAATCTTGTTCTACATATAATGATTTTATAAAAGACCTATTAAATTCACTAATATAAGCTATTCTTTCTCTGATTGAAAAAAAATTAAAAATGATAGTTAATTGGCATTTTTAAAATATTCATTTTTATTTTTAGCTTTTAAATCAAATATTTTAATCTAACAATACTCTTATTAAAACTAGATAAAAATAGTCATATCATTATACTTAATTACTAAAAAAAAAAAAAAAAAAAAAAAAAAAAAAAAAAAAAAATTCATTATTTTTTAAATTAAAATTAATTTGAAAAAATTAAAAATTAAAATTAATTTTTATAAATTCATTATTTTGAAATTAAAATTAATAAAAAAAAATTATTGATTTTAAAAATCTTATCCAATTTGTAAAGTCAAAACTATTAAAAAATAATTATAATATAATTAAAAATCCTTATCTTATTGGGAAAGTCAAAACCATTCGACCAAAAGTAATTATACTAGCACATCATCAAGACAAATTGATAAGATGAAACTTAATCCTTAAAAGAATATATATTAAATTTTATTGTTGATTAACAAATAAATCATTGCGTTTCATTTATCTGGTGTTAATATTTCTCTTAATTCCCTCATTAATCACTTATGGCAATTAGTTAGGCTATCAAAGTAATTTCCTTAAATATGATTAGGTAAATGCAAAAAAGTAAACATATTAAACGGATATCTTTATAATAGCCAGGAAGCTAATGATTGAAATCACATGCATTTATTTGTGTGACTACTAAGAATACTCCAAACATATTTAATCCTCTATATAGAAAAACTTCATTAAGCACTAAACCCCTATTAAATCTGCCCATTATCAATAAGTGTACTTTCGAGGTAATTTACTTATAGGAAATCCTTATGCAATTTTGAAAAGTCAGATCCTATTTAGCGCATTACAATATACTCAAATATAAATAAATAATTTCCAACAATGAAAATATCACCTCAATAACACACTATTGTCTTCTAATTTATAATATTGTTAATAATGTATTATTTAAGTAATAATTTAAATATCTAACTTGTTAAAACGAACAATCAAAATTGCTACCAAAATTTATGTGTCTTCCACCATCCCTTCATGAGTGCAAGTAACAACTAATATTGAAAAATGTTGGGGGCATAGAATTGGTTTATGCTTCATGAGTGCAAGTAACAACTAATATTGAAAAATGTCGGGGTCATAGAATTGGTTTATGAGCATAAACCATGGTCCTTAAGTTTCAACAAGTCGTTTGTATACCTATTTTCTCAAGAATATATCCGTTCATAATTATATAATATTTGAAAATGATATTATATAGAAGAATAATGATGGTTGTGAGGTTAAATTGTAATAAGGTTGTGTATATTAGTTTTATGTATGGAGTTAAGGTTATTTGAGCAAAGTACATAATTTTTGTTAGATTTTTAGTGATAATTATTATTGAATATTGATTTTCTTCTAAATATATATTAAAGTTATGACTATCTCTTAATTATGAAATATAACCTCAAACTATTTTTGATTACTTAAAAACTAATCTTATTTAAGTATGTAAATATATTAAAATCTAAAAACATTTGAAAAATGGCCAAAAAGTCTAACCCTCATTAATCCATAAATTAAAATAATATTCATTTTTTTTTTTTTTTTTTTTTTTTTTTTTTTTTTTTAAATTAAAATAATATTATTTTATATATCCAAATTTTATTTACATACAATAATACAATAATATTAATAATGTTATTGTTACTTATTAAAATCTTGATATTATATTAATAAAGACTAAACAAATAATCTTAAATATTATGAATTAAAAAAATTAAATTAAAAAAAAATTAAATTATCCTAATTTTTATCTATTCACTAATCAAGATATAAATCAGTTTTTTTAACACTATGATTATGATTTAACACATAAATAAGTTAAAATTATGACCTTGCTTGTCCAATCATCTACTTATCCAATCACAATTCTTATCAAAAGTTTTTATGGGTAACATCTTTCTCCATTTTTGTCTTTTCCTTGTCAAATTACATCATAACTTTAAACATAAATTTTGCATTTTCCTGGTCTATCTATATCTTTCAATTTCAATCATAACCACCTAGAAGATAAGGCCGATAAGATCTTTCCCTTTGTCATATTATGACCTTTTCCCTCTAATTGTCCTTCAAAGAAAATTTAATCTTATCTTTCATTTTCAATTATAATCACCTCCTCAATTATAATCACCTGGAAGGTAACGTCAATGAGTTTATTCAATTATCAAATTATAACCTTTTACTTCTATTTTTTTTAAAATTAAATCCAGTTTGTCATTTTCCTTTTATATTTTAGTGTAACTTTGAATTTATATAATGTTTACTTTCTCTATTTTTGTCTTTCATTTCCAATTATATCTTACATATCAAATCATAATTTAAAATTTAAAATTTGCATATCAAATCATATTTCATTTCAAAATATATCCTACATATCAAATCGTATTTCATTTCAAAATATATCCTACATATCAAATCGTAATTTAAAATTTAAAATTTAAAATTTGCATATCAAATTATAATTTAAAATTTAAAATTTGCATATGGAATAATATTTCTTCTTTTTATTTTTTCCATTTTCAATTATAATGATTTAAAAGATAAATTTGATAAGTTATTTAACAATTTTTTTTTTCAAAATAAATTATATTTTTAATTTAAAAAATTAAAATTTAAAATTTGTATATAGAATAATATTTCTTCTTTCTATTTTTTCTATTTTCAATTATAATTATTTAAAAAATAAATTTGATAAATTATTTACTAAATTATTTAATAATTTTTTTTTTCAAAATAAATTATATTTTTAATTTAAAAAATAATAAAAATATATAATTTTTTTATAAATTAATGCCACTATCGAAATTCATTAGATTAAGGTACGATCCTTTTATCAAATTATTACAAAATGTTTTAGCGTAGACTTCTCATCTCACCACAGGCTAAAAATAGTTCTCACCATCAAGCTAAAGCTAAATAGTGACTTTGTTCTAGATACTATAAATAAAAACAATCCACAAGATTTAAATATTACAGTGATCGAATTGTATAGCATATGACTATCTTAAATTTTAACAAAGTGTAATAAAGCATTTAGATATAGAAATACATTTGTAAAGCTAAATTGACTATTGGGATTTAGAAACTACTCCATCCAACACTTCTAATTGCAGAAGGCTTCCAATTCCCTAGTTCAAACCCTCCTTCGAGAGAGTGTCTACCGCTATGTTTACATCCCTAAATACATGTGAGAAAGTGATGAGAGTAAATTGTTTTGAATTCACCTTCAACTATTTAGCTAGAAATTGTAGATCAACACTTTGAATGATATGTTCATTATTCATCCATTTCATTACTAGGATCAAGTCACCAAAACACCTTACACAAGGTCAATATCAAAAGTGTGTGTAAGGCCATCAACTCAACATAGTTGTTAGTCTCTCTACCGAGATTTTATTTAAATTAATAAAATGATTATTAAAGAAGTATAAAACACCTTGAATATTATTGTGCTTGTCCGAACCTTGGCAGGTCTCATTGAAGAAGCCCCAAAGAATGGACTTATCAATATGAAAATCCCTAATTTCTCTGATTCTAGGTACTTTATTAGTCATTCTAAAGTATTGAAACATGGCACAAGTTTGAGAAAAAACATGAAAAGTTTGTACATGTCTCTCCTCAAACGACAAAGCATCACAGGCCAACCATATACCCCATAACATGAGCAAATGGACTACCTTGACACCTTTCAAAGTCTAATTCTAGAACTAACACTTTAGGTTAGCCAATCCATAGTGCAATGTCGCCCCACACTTTCTGGGCGAAAGAAAATTTTATGAACAAATGTGTGATTGATTATGCATCAGATCTACATAGAATATACATATTGGGCTCGTTTTTATTTCTTTTTTGAAGAATGTCCCAGGTTGGAGCCTTGTTGTTAATTAACAGCCACATAAACACTTTTTCTTTTTTGGGCACCTTGATTTTCCAAATATTATCCTACCACCAACATTTTTCACGAACTTCCTCCTCCATCAGAGCTTGATACCCTAACTTTGTTGTGTATTGACCTGTTGTTTTATTTTTCACCCACACTATAGAATCTGGCTCATCTTGTAACCTAATATGGATTCATTTTATCTTATATAGAAAAAAATACCACAAGGCCCCAAAGTCACCTACCAGTTCTAGATCCACCATAGAACTCCAACCCTGATGTTATATATTAATGGAGAAAACATCCCCAATTTGATTAAGTGTGAATAATCCATGATCACAAAGTTGTTGTAGCATATCAGGTAGAAGATTTTTTTTTTTACACATCCCATGACAATATCTTTCCCAAATTGAACCTGGAAACTACTTCCAACCTTCCAAGCTAGATAGTTACCAATAACAAGAAATTATACTACTAGAGCCTTCCACCATTTGGAGACATCCTTGATTCTCTTGCGTGGGGTTTTTATCCAATCCAAGAGAGAGGAAGGGGTGATGTACTTATGAATTATGTTTCTCTTCCAAAGACTCTCTTTGGTGATCAAAGTATATAGGATTTTGATAGACAGGGGCATGCCAAAAGAATGGATATGTTTAAGTCCCTAACCTCCCTCGATTTTTGGTTTAGCTAGAGATTGTCACTTTTCCAAATAAAGTCCAATCTGGTCACTATTTACCTTCCATAGATAGTCAAAGCATAACCTTCTAATCTTGTCTAAGATCCCCTTTGAGATGTGATCTAGGGTAAGTCTCTCCCCCTCCCTAGGATAACCACTTGTTACACTAAAAAATTCTCTTTTTAATCTTATTAATCAACAAGCTTTAGTCTTTCTTACCATATCTATTGGGATTTAGGTTAGACCACTAAGTGTTCATAGGGAGAATCGTTCTTTAAATTCTTCTCCTTCTCATCACTCAAGCCATTAAAATACACAAAATACGTTATGTAGTTAACCTCCATACTAGTAGCTTTGAAATATAACTCTAGTATTTCATGACATTTCCCACCCTTCTCCTCACTACCACTAGAAAAAACAAGTACATAATAGAAGGTGAGAAAGGAATTCTCTACCACAAATTTAATCCCTTTTATACTTATTGTTCTTCTAGCCATCAAAATAGAACTACTGAAGCCTTCCACAACCAACAAAAATAAATAGGGGTACAACAAACAACCTTGTTGTAAACCCCTAGCTAGTTTAAAGAAGGGAGATGTGGCCCCATCGACTAGTACTATGAATGTAATCGATTTCACATACCCCATGACCCATTTACCACGAGAATAAAAACACCCACATAAATTAGTAATAATCTTAGATGTAGCTAGAATGTCCTATCAAATGCTTTAGACAAATCGTTTTTGACCACCACAATAGGTAACTTCTTAGATCAGATAGAGTGTAAAACTTCATGAGTAGATTCAATGGCTTCATGAATTTGCCTTCCTTTAATAAAGTTGAGCCATTCTGGGGAGATGACAACATATAGAAACTTCTTAAGCCTCATTGATAACACTTTCAAAATGATCATGTAAACATAATTACAAAGAGCAATGGGAGAAAATTCATCAAAAGAATCAAGCTTGTCCACCTTTGGAATAAGGGATATAAAGGTTGTATTGAAAGAATCCAACACTTCCCCATTTAGTCTCACCTCCTCCATAGACCTTAGTAGATTCTCTCTTAGCAAATTGAAGAAGCCCAAATAGAATTTTGTAGTCCACCCATCTAGGCCTATACTTTTTTCTCTTTGAAAGGAGGACAACATAGTCAAAATCTCATCTAGAAAAATTCTTCATATAAGTGTTTATTATCTTCCCTAGTAACTAATTGTGGATATATGAAGTTACTTTGATAATTTCAACAATATTTTATCCCTCAAGATATTTATATATAGTATCAAAATGCTTACCACCTAGGTATGCAAGGTCCTTGAATCAATTGACCATCTCTCCATCCCCCTTCCACACATCCTAGATAGTATTAGTATTTTCCCAGAGTTCACAAATTGATGGAAAATTTTGGCATTCTCATCCCCTGATTGAAGCAAAGTCACTCAAATCGTTATCCTCCTCTCAACCTCCCTATAATTCAACAACTTCCACTTTTTGGCCCCCAATTCCCTCAACCTGTTTAATTCATTTGCATTAAAATTGTCTTGGAAATTTTCATCAAACAATTTATCAATAACTTTTTCAACCTCTTTAATACACTTGTCTCTATTACAATGTCTTTCCCTTTCCCAAGAAACCACCTTACCTTTAACTGATTTAAGTGAGGCAACAAATTCTTATCATAATGTTTCTAGGATATTTTAACATGTTTTTGAAATTCTTCTTCTACAAGTGATCCTAGATTAAACTTGCAAGTATTGGTTGGTATGTAATTAGAAAGTTCTATATGCAAGAAGAAAGGATTATCATAAGATATTCCTCTGAATGAAGTCCGTGATCTAACTATGTCCACATTTTTAAGTAAATGATCAAAGACAAGGAATATGTCGAGTCATTTTGACACGATATCCCTACCCACCTGATTGTTTTTCCTGGTAGGTTGAATGGATATAGGTTCCATGTTAACCAAACTTTCCAGCTCAATCTAGTGAAATAAATGCTATCCTAACAATCCATACTTGCTAGATCCTAACCATTCACAATGAATTTTAGGTCTCCACTTAGAATCAACCTACCATACCTAATCTCCTTGAAGGAAAATGATGTCTCTCAGAAAGGTAGCTTTCCTCATATGGGCCATACATTTTCATCACAAGTAATAGTCTACTGACCCATTCCCTTATTGGTGAATTCCATGCATAGACCTAGAAAAACAAACAAAGGAGTTAGTCATTTTTAAGTTTGACTTCAACCTAGTACTCAAATCCCTAAATTGACCAACAAAATCCAAAGCTAAAAACTCCTAGTCCTTAAGACATTTCTTCAAACTCCCAATTATAGAATCTCCACTACTCGTAGTCCCCTATAATAAAATAATCTCAAGTTTATCAACCTCAATAATCTTTGCTATGGATAACCTTTTATTTTGGCTACCAAACCCCTAATATTGAATGAGAGAATAATAATTATGAACTTCACTTGGGTGTCTAGTTTTCTCTAAGAACCCTAGTGATCGTATGTTGTCTAACTTGCTACATTTTTATTTGTGCAGATCCATGCCTATTATATCTACTAATGGAAATAAATATATAACTTCTTTTATTGATGATTACACCGAGATCTATTGGGTGTACTTGTTGAAAGAAAAATCACAAGCTTTTGAAAATTTTACAAAATTTCATTTATGGATCCAAAATGAAGAAAAAACACATATTGGTTCTCTTCATACTGATAATGGAAGAGAATATGCAACCACTGAATTTGGAAACTATCTTCGCAAACATGGGATTCAACATCAAACCACAATCCATACAATCCTCAACAAAATGGTGTAGCTGAAATAATGAACACGACTCTCTTAAATATGGTTCATTCAACGATGTTTTAAAAAAATGCGAATTTAATGTTTTGGGATGATGTAGTTCTATGTGAAGTATATGTGAAAAACAAGAGTCCATATCAAGCTCTTGGGAACAAGACTTCTTATGAAATGTGGTATGGCTACATTCCTTTAGTGAGGCATCTTAGGGTCTTTGGTTCCACTTGCTATATATTAATTCCTAAGAAGAAAAGAAACAATTTTGATGCAAGGAGTTGAAAGTGCATATTCTTGGGGTAATCAAATACCACCAAGGCATATCATCGTTGCAATGAGGTAAACACAAAGTTCATTCTTTATACAAATGTAATTTTTCTTAAATCCTCCAAGAATGAAAAGACTGTTGAGCAACAACTTGATCATCTAGATAGATTCACCCATGTAAAGAGATATTATCACGAGTTTGATGATGAGATTCCACATCTTGAAGGGGGGATCCATATTTTGGATCATTATTTGGAATCTCCTTTTGAAGCACCATCTCTCACTCATGAAAAATTTACATCTTCTTCATCAAAACCCAAAGTTCGTTTGGATGTTGTTATTGAGAGGATTGAAAGGATGAACCTTGACGAAAATGTGACACCATATCAATCAATGGAGCAACTTGGACCATCTCAGAAAGGTCCACCAAAGTGGCTCAAAAAGACACTTGAAAGAGTTCATCTCGATGAAGATGGAAAGGCGAGAACCATAAGTTCCACAAGACAATATGGAGGTGATGTAGATCATTCAAATTTAGGTGATGTAGATGATATGGATATTTCATATGATTGTGAATTGAATTTATCTACTAATTTTGAACCAACTTCCTTTGAAGAAGTTGTTTTTCATGATGAGTGGAAATAATCCATGCAAAATGAATATGATTCTCTCATCAAGAATGGGACATGGAAGTTGGTGGACCCTGCATTTATAACCAAACCAATTTGCTACAAGTGGATCTTCAAGAAAAAGTACAAATAAAATGGTTCACTTGACAATAAAAAAACAAGGTTTGTGGCAAAAGGGTTTGCATAGAAAGAAGGTATTGATTACGAGGATACTTTTTCCCCCATGGAAAAATGGGATATTATTCATACTCTATTTTCCTTGGCAACACATAATGGATACTTCATCAAATGGATGTGAAGATTTATTTATTGAATGGATACTTTAAATATAATGCCTTCATGTCTCAATCAGAAGGTTTTGTTGTGAAGGGACAAGAACAAAAAGTATGCAAACTCATCAAATCCTTAGATGGCCTGATACAAGCACCACGAGCCTGGTAAGAAACAATAACTGAGCATCTTCTGAAGTTGAAGTTCAATCACTTTAATATTGATGATGCAACTTTTTTTGTCAAGTAAGTTAACAAAACTATTGTATATCTTGTAGTGTATGTAGATGATCTATTGATAATAGGGAACAATGAAAGCTATATTGCATCCATAAAGAAAGATTTGAAGAAAGGATTTGAGATGACATATTTGGGACATCTTCCCTACTACTTGGGAATTTAGGTGACTTAAAATCTAAAGTACATATTTATCTCCCAAAAGAACTACATTGGAGAATTGTTGAACAAGTTTGACATGACTGAGTGTAACCTTCCCTCTACTACAATGGAATAGAAATTGAAGGTCACATCAAAAGAAGGGAATAAATTTGAGGATGCAACCAAGTACAAACAATTTGTGGGAAGTTGTATCTACCTTACCACCATCAGACCATATATTTCATTCGTTGTTGGGATTCTTTCTAGGCTCATGCAAAAACTTTGTGAAGGACATCGGTCTATTGCAAAAAGAGTTCTAAAATACTTGAAGGAAACTCAAGAGGTTGGAATCAAGTATTTTAAGGTGTATAACTTTAACCTAATTGGATATTATGATTTAGAAATTGGGATAAAGAAAATGGTGCGTCAACTTTAGGTTGTCTCATGAGTCTTGGATCAACAACTATCTCCTATAGATCACACACACAACCATTTCTAGAAAATTCCACAACAAAGGAAGAATATGTGGAAGCTACAGAAGAAACAAAGGAGATTGTGTGGCTCAGGAAAATACTTGAAGATTTGCAGGAGAAACATGTGAATCCTACTCCTCTTTTGATTGACAATACTTCTGCAATCAAGTTGGCCAAGAATCCCAGATTCCATAATTGAACCAAGAACATGAACACATATGATTCGATATCATGTAGAGGCCAAGGCTATTCACTTGAGACATTGTTCCACAAATGAGCAAATTCTAGGCATCTTCACCAAAGCGATTCAAAGGGAAAAGTTTGAAAATTTCAAAATGATGCTTGGAATCATAAGCACCCTTTCAAATTAGGGGG